>WSYQ01001541.1:0-41863 GCA_011426435.1 Lysiphlebus fabarum
CAATTATTAATTTAAATATTATATGTTATCCATGTGGACACGATGTTAATATTATTTCATGAATAATATAATAAAAAACATTAATAATTAAACAGTAATTTAATTTTAACATCATCCACATAAAAACATGAAGGCGCGCGAAGCGCGCCAAACGGTCTAGTACAATAATATAATACAATAATAGTATTATATATTATTATATATAATTATATAACACTACATTATATTATTATTATATTATAATAATATAATACTCATGTATATATTAATATATATCTACATGAATGTGCATACATTTATATACATTTATTATGTTTATATGTTGGATTTATTACATTTATATTTTTACTATCGTTATTATAATATTCTGTATAAAGTGATATATATATGGGGAGGGCTTTTTCAATTCACCAAGTTGAGAACCTTCTATCTTGAGAAAATTTCATAGTTAATAATTTCTTTATATATAAGGTTCCAAAAGCCCGTTTAAATTTTTTTAGATTTTTCGCAGCGCAACCTGTCCCTCCCCCTCGATTTTAGTAATTCGTCTCAGGAGGTAAGTGCCATTTTGCCCGTTTTTATTTAGATGAAAAATTTTATGCAGATTCTATGATGAAGTTGATGAACATTTTTCAGAAAATTGGAGTGGGCATTATACGCGAAGTATTTTTTTTTTATTTATTTAAGATTTTGCAAAATTTTAAATTTTCGAATTTTTTAAAATTTAAATATATTTTTTAGACTAAAAAAAAAAAAATCAAAAATAAAATTTGTCTTTCAAAAAAACGATATATCGATTATTTTTCAAAGAAAATCAATTTTTTAACTTTTTGACACGAAAATAATTATTAGTGAATTTTTTAAGTTTTCAAAATGAATAGTCTAAACTTCACTAATAAAGACAAATTTTATTTTTGATTTTTATTTTAACTATAAAGTTTTTTATTTTTTATTTTTTAACTATAAAATTTTCTAAAGATAGAAGGTTCTCAACTTGGTGAATTGAAAAAGCCCTCTCCATATATATATAACATAACACATATAGAGAAATGAAATAAATTAATGTAAAATATTCTTGACTAATTTATTCTAGTATTTAATTCCCTAACATTTTTAATTAATTAATTTATGCAAAATTTAAGCTTTCAAAAGATTGAGATTTTAAAATTAAAGACTTCATATGGAAGACCTCGCGAGCCTGAAGTCTTTTATAGGAAGTCTTTCGAAGACCTCCATGAAAGACCTCGGAAGTTTGTGGTGTTCCATTGAAAGACTTCAGAAGGTCGAAGTCTTTCATTTAAAGACTTTATATTTATGAGTTCGAAAGCCTGAGGTCTTCCATAGAAAGCCTTTGCAAGCCCGAAGACTTCCTAGTTGGACAAATGAAGCGCGTTTTAAGACTTTAAAGGATTTTAAGTTTGTTTAAGACTGAGATATTTCTGTTCGGGCTGGCCAGAGAATCTATTAGTATTTTTTACGTCATCATCTCCATAAACACGATATAGTCTTTTTATTTGTGCATATAAAGAATTATAAAAAGAATGACAGATATACAATTATGCACTATTGTTGAATTAAATTAAATTTTTGTCATTTTTAATCATCAATTTATTAAATTGTTCATTATTATCATCGTCAATTATTTTATCGTTTAAACTATATATTAGAATACTTCTTAATGAATAGGTATAATAATTTATATTATTTTTTTTTTTTTGGCGCATTTTGTTGCAAACATTTTAACCTATCTTTCTACATGCGTAAGCATTAAAAAATAATATCATCAGTAACAATCTTTAATACCATTTTCAGAAAAATAATATTCGGAAACAATTCGGGAAGATAAATATATCAATATTTCTACCATGACCAAGTGGTCTTTCATATTGAGCGACATACCGGAGAGTCGGAGACACGAGTATCTACTCGGTATACCGAATACCGAACAATTCGGTACTTTTTTGGCCAATATATCGGATACGAGTACTTTGACCGGTGGTGACCTCAAAGTGAACTATAATAATTTTTTTTTTTTGTTTTTTTTTTCAATGACGCCATTTCAAATAAACTACGCGCGCTATTTCTAGAGATTTTACGTCAACACATAAGAACAAGCTTTATTTAATAAAAAAAATCTATTTTGGCATAGCAACAAATTGACATTTGACAATATTAATTATATTTATTTTATTAAGGCCAAATAATCAAATAGAAAATAAAAATATAAATGATAACCAATATTAATATTATATTAAATATTAAAAAATATTATAACATTTATTCAATATAAAAGTACTTAAACTTATTTCATAATATAAATTCGATATTAATATAGTGAATGTTTATGCAATATTAAAATTATTATTTAAGTAGTTTCACATAATATTAATACATATTTAATATTTATTAAATATATAAAAATTTATTTATTATGAAAAAATTGGAAATTATTTATGTTTGACCTGACTTCTAATAAATGTTTATATTTGATTTTATTTTTATTACGTGTATTATAATTATTAAGGCTAATTATAATTAATTATGCAATTTTTATACTAATAAATCATAAAAGGATGAAAAATATCTTTCAATGTTTTGTTTTATTTCGCAAAAAATATTAGTTAAATTCTATTTAGTTGAATTTGCATTAAAAAAAATTAAAGTACTCGGTAGTCGATATACCGGTACCCGTATTCACACGGCAAAATAAAATTTACACTTTAGGGTTTTTTTTTCCATTGAGGGCGCTTGAAAAAGTTTGTGTCAGACTTGTGAGCCTCATTTGTAGGATATTATAAAGTTAGGAGATATAGGATTTAAATAAAGGATAATTGAACCACGTGATTAATATTTTAAAAAGTAAGATAAAAAGTATTTATTAATTAATTAAAAACAAATATTTCGAAATCAAATTATTATTACAAAATTACAAATATCGGTTATCTCATTCAGTCTATGTTCATATATCATTCAAGTATTACCCCTCAAGTAACCCGTGACTCTATATACAAACAAAATCTAAGACCCAGAGAACCCCGAACTTTACTCTATCAAATCTTGTTGCTAACTTTAAACTCATTCACTCTTGCACTCTCAGACCCAATATTCCAGAAAAATCTAAAAAACCCAGCACCCAGAATGTTCTAATTTATTTATTTATTCGTCATGTGTCTATTTTATATTTCCGGCCCTTCTAAAAAAATAAAAAAGTAATAAAATTGCATAAAAGTGAAACCCCATATTTTCTATTTTATTTTATAGCTTTTCTTGTATTTTCTTGGTCCCAACGTCTCACGTTCACTAATTCATCCATGCATTCCACTGACCATCCCGGCTAGGCCTGCAGTACA
This sequence comes from Lysiphlebus fabarum, assembly GCA_011426435.1. NCBI lineage: Eukaryota > Metazoa > Arthropoda > Insecta > Hymenoptera > Braconidae > Lysiphlebus > Lysiphlebus fabarum. The sequence continues at coordinate 3,351 of WSYQ01001541.1, forward strand.
CGTGACACACACTCTTTTCCTTTATTTTATTCTTTTATTTTTTATATTTTTATTTTTTACCCTTAAAATATTTTCTACTCTATCTATCTTACTCACACTCATACGAACCACTCATACTTTATTTTCATGCACCCACATATATATATATACATACAATAATGATATCACACTCTCACATCGCATCTTCTTAATCATTATATTTAGCCAAATGAAAGAGAGCTGATTTTTTCCCGATCGAATTTGAAATTTTTCAATTTTTTTTATAATATTGTGTGCAATACATATGTTTTTCTACTTTTAATTGAATGTTTATCGTATATAATGTATACTATCCTCCTATTATAAAAAGTTCACTTGACCGCATTTTATTCGTAATCTAATTTGTTTAAATTTTTAGGCATTTGTTTATAATTAATATTTCTCTCTCACACTAACACGTTACTATGGTGTTGTTTATACGTTTCATTTTTTTTTTTGGCAGTTGAGAGATGACTTGATTGTAGTTGTGTCATAGCCGTGAAGTCTATATATTGAATAAAATAATAATAATAATATTAATATAATGTTGAATATATATAAAAATAAATAAAAGTGTGTGATTATTATCATAAATAATAAGTTAGCATAAATTATTTTTTATACATGATTTACAAACAAATTTGTAAAAACAAAAATATTTTTCAAATTTGTTTAGTTGCTACGTTGTTGCTACGTGTACAAAAATTAAAAGAAATAACTTGTTTTAGTTGGGTCGCTGCTGTTGAAAGTGAAGATTTATATAAAATCAAAAATAAAATAAAAGTGTGTGATTATTTTCATAAATTGAAAGTGAAGGTTATAATAGGATATATATTAATAACAATTCATATAATAAAAGTGTGATTATCCTAATATAAATGATAAACGTCAGTATAATTTATAATTTATAATTTATAATTTATAATTGAGGGTCCGGATGCAATAACCGGCCGCACGCTCGATCTATCATGCACCTATGCACCACTCTGTTACATGCGTATAGTTCTTTTCTGTCTCATTACTTTGGGAGAAGGGGATAAAGAATTCCTCAGCTTCTCTTACTCTTTTTTCAAATTAAAAAGGAAAGAGGAAAACTGACGATAAGGCTAGGTAAAATTGATCGGGCCACATCGGAAAATAAGAATAATAATAATAATAATAGAAATAATGTGTACACCAAAAAGCAACATTATATATGCATGTATATAAACAAGTAGATATGTAATGTTGCTTTTTGGTGTACACATTATTATTATTAATATTATTATTATTATTATTATTCTTATTTTTCGATGTGGCCCGATCAATTTTACCTAGGAGAAGCTGAGCAATTCCTTATCCCCTTCTCCCAAAGTAACATTCGCAGGTCTCATTGTATAATTTATAATTTATAATTTACAAAAACAAATAAAAAGTTGTTATAAAATATTTTTTTAGATTTGTTTGGTTGCTACGTGGTTGTTATACGGAAAAATGTCATACGAATTCACATCTGATGAAGAAATTTCGGAGTTTCGAACCGGTGATAAATATGTGTTAGTATATTTTAATATTAAAATTAGTATATTATTTTATTTTCCTATTATAAAAACTAATTTGTTGGTTTTTTTTTCGTGATATAACAGGTTTTGTTGATGCTATTATGAATATAAAGTCAGTTACAGGACAACCAAGTTGGTTTTTTTCAATTATATTAAATAATAATTCACAAGTGAGAATGCACATTATTTTTTGGGGTAAAAAAGCACAAGTATATGCGGAAATAATGAAAATAAATGAGGTAATTTTTTTTTGTATAATGTTATATCAAAAATTTATTATAAATATAAATAAAAAATTTGTTTATTTTAGATTTTAGAAATTAAGGGAGATAATTTGACAACATCAAACCCAAAATTTAGAAATCGAAAAGACGATATTCATGTTTTGGAATATAATTTTCAAAATTCGAGCAAAATTATCAATCATGGTACTTTTGTTCAACAAGAAGCTTCAAACATTGAATATCAACTTATTAAATTCGAAAGATTATTGAGAACAACGACGAAATATATTGGTATGTTATATTTAATTATTTTAATTATTTTTTATTTTTTTTGAAAAAATAAATAGAAATATTTATCACTTATGAATATATATCTAATATATAAAAATCTCGTGTCCCGGTGTTTGTCATCGAACTTTTCCGAAACCGCTTGACCGATTCCCTTGAAATTTTCCATATTTTCCAAATTTTCCACTATACATGAGCCAGAACCAACTAACGTAGTTATTATGAATAATAATTACCGGTAACATGAGAAATGCCAATTCTCGTTACAAATTATATATATATATATATATCAATTAAGTAAAAATTCATAAAATATATAAATTTATAAAAATACTGTACTCAAATAAATAAACATCAAGCATCTCACCCTCTTTGTCGGTCTCGATACCGCCCCAAAGGGGCGAGTGCGCATTGGAATCTAGTCCTACGAGGACCTTCTTCCCTTTCAATTGACGAAGTACCTTTGATAAGGTGAACCAGATGCTTCTTTCTTTCCTTGCCCTTATCCTTGCACCGGAAGTACATGGATACGACGTAGAAGGAGACGCTTGGTGTCTGCATCTTAACACAGGAACAGAATGAGTTGCTGAGCTCTGCTATCTGGATACCTGTAAAGAATGGATTAGAAATAACGACTGCTGCCCAAGGAGGATTTTCGAAATCAGCGAATACGATGTTGGAGCTACCGAAACCTGGAATGAATTGTTTGCGTTGACGTGTCATGACATATGGTTCTTGCAATAGCAGAATATCAAGACGTTTCGCAGCAACCAATTCCCGAACTTCACCAGACACCACTGTCGACCTGGCCATGTTCAACTGCATTATCCTTACATCTGTAGAGTTACTCCTCCTGGAATGCAGACCAGAAGGTGTTTTTGGAGCTGTTGATTCGGAAGAGCGAACCTGAAAATTTTTAAGAGGGGTAACTGCACGCGACGCGAAATTATTCCTAATCCTATCTAATATAACCCTAGCTTCTTTATTAACGACTGCCCCATGCGAGAGGGGTGGGGCAGGCAACCTTGGTGAGTGTGTTGCCATAGCTGGGAGGGGGTGAAGACGCACCTCAGGCAACACCAACGCACGAGGCAGAACTCGTACGGGATGATGTTCCCTCGCTGGGCGATTCGCCATACTATCCCTCGTTGCCCTTGAACGTGTCAAATGTCTGATTAAATCGTTAATCGGCCCACCCCGGAGTTCCATGGGGCCTATTTTAACTCCGGACAAATTTAAATTGAGCGATTCCATCATGGTTGGTTGGTTGGCAGCTTATTTAAGAGCAAAGTCACCGGAAACATCAGCTGTAAAATAAAAGTGGAAAACAGTGAGTGAATTATATGAGATAAAAGGCAGTAAGAATACCTTGAGCAAGGGTATTTTATGGTTCCGGGAATTGGAAGGAAATGAAAGCCTTGAAAGACGTAAGAACAACAGCGACACGAAAGTAGAAAGTGTGAACTGGCCTCATACGTATTGCTTTCAAACCTGTAATAAAAAAAAAAAAAAAAAAAAGGAAGAAAAAAATGAATCCTTCTTTTTCCTTTTGCACAAAAAGTTTCACAAAAATTGCATGTATATTACGGGACCTAACGAAGTCCCTTTCTCAACATATATAGATAAATGAATATGTATAATGCGTCATCAAAAGTTACAACGTAGGGCTGAATTGATTACTGTAATAAAACAAACAGCAAGAATGTTGCTTGGTTTCTACTTGAACATACCGTTAACTGATATAAACTTTATATACATATGTATAGTTTGAAAATATCGAGAAATATTGCAATAATCACGTGGTGAAAATTTATTTAAAAACCTTCAGACGTCCGGATACGGACATTTAACGGAGTTTCCATTAGAACGAATTCCCCGTTAAATACTTAGTCCTTCAAGGAAAATATTTTTATGTTACAATAAATATCCTATAGGTTACCAATGACTGGAAAATTAGTAGTAACTAAAATTCCACTTGAAATATTATATAGTAGAACTATCCGAGTTTTATTTGTTTGAAAGAAACCAATTAAAGTCGTTATTTTAGAGGATTTTTGTCTATATTGACTACATTCATTCTTCGCATACAATTTATATTCTACGTATATCGCGTTGAATGAATACGATCGAGGGAGACTCACTATAATAAGCGAGATGAGCACGAACAGCCCGGGGAGTTCCCTGGGCTGCAGGAAGGTTGATTTTAAGGCAAAAACAACGGCTAAAAATTTTTGAAAAATTTGGTCGGAGTCAATGACTCAAAAAATTTTTTATTTAATTTGGATTTAACGTACGGTGCACGGTTTCTTTGTCTCCTCTCCCTCTCCTTCCCCGCCCCCTGGTGCATCGCACGATATGGTTTTCTTGCCCGTTGAAGAAAGGTGTATATATTAAAAACGGAACTAGCATCGGGCACTTGGCCTGCTCGCCATGGTATAATATAATAGTTGCTAGTATACCATTATCGCGAGCTCCCAGTGTTTGTAGTTAAAGTATAGTACCGATAAATAAGTTTTTACATTCATTCTTCGCAAACGATTATGTTCTGCGCCGTACCGAGCTCATCTCTCTGCCGTATTCACTCCGTTCCTCTTAATTCAGATCCTCACATTAATTACATTCATTCTTCGCATACTTCGCATTATATTCTACATGTATTGCGTTAAATGATTACGCACAGAGTTTGGGTCCAAAGAAAGAGCTTGAGTGATACCAAAAAGCTTTAGAGTATTTCAATATAATTTTTCTATTATCTTTTGTTATTTTTATTCTATCTGGTTTTTTAAGAATTAATAATTCCATCAGTCCTGGAGTTATTTCATATGCCACATTAGCAATGATTATTTTATTATTTTCAATTATTGAATCAAAATTTCCAATCTTAAGGATCCATTCTAAAGTATTAATTTTTCGTAGATATTCTTCAGCTAATGAGTTAAAACTTGCTTGTTCAGATGAATAAAATATTTCTCCTTCATCGGGATTGGCTTCATAAAATGTATCTTCGTCAACATTTGATTCATCAAAATCAAGAGTATCATCTTCAAAATTATTTTTTTTTTTCATCGGTAAAATTAACCTTTATTTGATTCTCATCATTATTATTACCAAAATTATTCCTTTGCTCATCTATATTTTTTGTTTTTAAATTAGCAGATAATTTTTCAAGTGGTAAAATAACAGGTTTTAAATATTCAATAGATGCATCAGATATATTTTTCCTCTCTAATTTTATCATTTGATGTTTTTTACGTATAAAATTTTAAACTTTTTCCAGTTCACTGAGAAATGTCACCTCATCAGAGAGTACTTGTTTTGAAAGAGCCATGTTGATTGCTCAAGCTCACAAAATCAACTAATCAGTTAAAACAGTTAAAGTTTTTTCTATACTTTCTATTATCTAATTCTCGATCCTTATCGATACATAAAAAACAATATTTTTCTTTCCAACAATTTATTATATTCCATATCTATATTTACATGATCATGATAAATATGTTTGAGGTTTGTTTCATCGCTTGGAAATACTATTAAGAAATTAATATTGTCCCAGATTAAATGTTTTGGTATTCTCCCATATGACTGACACGAATAAAATGAATCAACAGCTTTGTGTCGCCCCATACACAAAAAATCTCGAATATGATCTTGCTTTTCTGTTGCAACATCATCAAATATAATAATGAATTTCGTTTTGCTTCTTCAACAGGTATTACTTGATCATTGTTTGAAAATTTGTAATAATTAATATTTTCAAGCGGTTCTAGTAATTCTTCCAAGTACTGATATTTGGGATGATAGAGCGATTTACTATAAATATAAATATTTTCAAAACGTAAACTATTTGGGTCAACAATTAAGCTCATTAACGCATTTGTTTTACCACAATTACGACCCTCAATTATAGCACAATGTATTGTATTTGGTAGCAAACCTCCATGGCGCTTTTCTTTAATACCATCATCACTTTTTGATGTAATAATATCAAAATTTATCACTGGTAGTTTCAAATCTTGTTTCCTGAATTCCATCTTAATGAATACTGAATAAAAAAAGTATTAACTCAGTCGTTTTATAGCTATAAAAATTAGTTTATGAACGAGTTGGATATGGAGTTCTTAATAAATTAATTAATAAATTACCATTCACATGACATTTGCCTGGATATTCATATTGTGGTCCCGGCACAAAACTGGAAAAACGTTTGGCACGTGGAGATCCAGGAATTAATCTTTTATACTCTGCATGTAAGCAGCACGATATTTCTTATTTTAAAAATCCAGAAAATATATCAGCAAGAAATTTGTTGCTGGTGCAATGAAAATAAAATTGAAATTTTGTATGGGGTGTACGAGTAAAAAAGTTTGTAACCAAAACAAACCATCTTCAACAATGTTATTGAAAAAAAATTCTACTGGTGGGAAATTATAAAATGAATAAAATGCAAAAGAACGAAAACAAAAAACTTAAAATTAAGAAACATCTGAAAAAGAATTTATTTCCAAACATTCTTCAAGCTGCAAAACAAGCAGCAAGTGGTTTCTTAAACTCATTAATTGCAATAAAATCTTCATTAAAAGGTGCAAAAGAAGCTGTAAAAAATAACGGTGGTGAAAAAAGCATTGCGATACCGAGAATTATTCTAGTTTCACCTACTATTAGCGGTGGAGCTATGCCCCTTTTAATTCCGATATTATCAGCGCTATCTGCCATAGGTGGTTTGGCTGGCGGTGCTTCTGGCATCGTGAAAGCGATAAATACAGTAAAAGCAAATTAAGATCAATTAGAAGGAAATAAAAGACATAATATGATGATGGAAACAATGTCGATGGGCAACGGTTTGCGTTTAGCACCTCAGAAAAGTGGATTTTGTTTTCATTTGACTCCGAAAAACTTGCGTTAATGTTGCCTCAACGAGCATTAACTAGAGATGCAAGTCGGTCTGGTATTTGGTATGGTATGGTATTTAATACCGTATTGATACCGTATGATACCGCGGCCCTGAAATAATACCGATACCCGGTATTTTCCATATTTCTATGCAAAATACCGTATCAGTTTTTACGATACCGAAATGCACCTCTATAGTTGCAAAATACGGTATTGATACCGGTATCAATACCGCGATATAGCGCTGGCGTCGGTCAGCCATCTTTTTTTTTTTGTGTAAAAAACAATAACAGACGCTGGTGAGTGGTGACAGAAGCAGACAAAAGTCAAAAAAAAAAGGTACATTAAAAACATAAATATTGTTACTGTATTTATTGTAAAGAATATTATATAATATTATTATTTGTTCATTCTAGATAAGAGATTTCAACGAGTCCCAAAAAATTGTGCTAGTGCTTAGAGTAAAATCCAAAGTTGTTGTGTTTGTCAGCTAGTTTACATGACATGGTTAGTTCAATTTAACATTTTTTAATTTTTTTTTTTTAGAAAAATTTATCTCTGCCTACAATATTTGATTGACAAATTGAAAAATAATTTTTTATTTTTATTATAGGTACAAAAATTGCAATAAAGTGTTGAAAGAAAAAAGCTGTTGTGCATTTGATGCCATTCGTTATTAGCATAAGGTTAGTTTGGCTGTGCATTTTAATTTATAATAATAATTAAATGTATGATTTCAACGTTTTAATTAAATATATATATATATATATATTTTTTTTAGTTTGTACGTTGAGTTTATAACTTTTTAAGATTGCTGAGATTGAGTTAATATGACAAAACTACGAGATATTGTAAAAAAGCATTTTATTCAGGTGAATAAAACAGGCAAATGTGATACATATACATGTAAATACTGTAAACAACAATATGCTTTTAATGTAAGTCGAATGAAAAATCATTTAATAACGTCCTGTTGCAAATGTCCAAGTAAAGTTGCTGAAAGCTTGGAACCATTTAACACATCTAAAAAGTCACCAAAAAATACAAGACAACACTCAATAAGTACTGATGATTCTTTTACAATTGAGGATTTAAATTATTCACCATTTTTAATATAAATTCTAACTGTGATTTTAAAGTCAAGTCATTATTATATTATAAATATAATAATATATTATTAAAATTATAATATTAAATATACATATTGTAAAACCATCTGGTACTTGTGGTGATCAAATGTTATGAAGGATTTCAAGGTAACTGGTTTACTTGTTTACTTGTAAATGTTGCCAAGACCAGTTATTAAAATAATAGATACTACTATTAAAACATTTAAAAAATATTATGTTGTTTATTTTACAAATGATATATTATTATATAAATTGTATCAATAAATATAAAAAATTTGGTTTAATAAAATAAGTAGAAAAATTTATTATTTCTTTAAAAAAATTATATGTAAAATATACGAGAATAATTATTTGGTTGTGGTTGCTTGTTGAAAATGAAGCTAGAGCTGGTAAATATAATCTTATTTATTTATTTATTTATTATTTATTTATTTATTATTTATTTATTTATTTATTTGATTTTTTTTATTCTTTTCTAATACCGTATTGATACCGTATTTTGCAACTAAAGGGATGCATTTGGTATTGATACCGTATCGGTATCATAAATTTTTTTGATACCGTATTTATACATAACAGAGACCAATTAGGTATTGATACCGAAAATACGGTATCAATACGGTATCAAATACGGTATTAATACCGAAAAAAGAAATACCGGTATTTTTCCATCTCTAGCATTAACTGACAAAGATATATTGAAATTTGCTCAACAATTAAAGATAAAAAATTTTAGAGGAGTTTTTATGCGTAATATGCCAAAACATGGGTCTTGAAAAAAGGAATCAGGAATTGTTAATTTGGATGATAAAAAAAATCCAGGAACTCATTGGGTTGCATATAAAAAACTAAATAAAAATTGACAGTTTTGGTATCTTGCAGCAACCAAATGAACTCGTTAAATATCTCGATGTTGGCAACATTAATTATAATTATAAACGCTATCAAGATTGGAATACTTTTAACTGTGGTCATTTATGTTTAAAATTCTTAGCTAAAAAAGTATAAAAGAAGTATAAAAAAAAATTTAGTATTAGTTGTTTATAAACTTTGGAGATGTTAACGCTAACTTTAACTGGTACATCATCAGTTTTCGAAACTCAATATTTTCCACCAATTCAATTATCAAGTGAAAAAAAATCTTAATTAGCTCTGATTTCATTTTTATCATCTAATACAATACCAAACATTGATAAAGATAATAATACAATGTCAATTTTTTTTTTCTATTTAGTTAGGGAGCCCATCGTGCTTTTATTTACCTCATTGCATCACGAGTTGAAATAGGTTAATTCGACTTGTCTTGGCGGATACATGGTCGGCCATTATTTTTTTTATATTCAGGGCATCAATACCAATCGATCGGGCCTATTTCCACTCGTGATGCGATGAGGTAAATTTACTTACCTTATACACCCACTTTGACCGTTGGCCGCCACTTGTCTTTCCACCCAAATGGTCAGCCACTGAAACTGCTTATTGTACTCGCCAAGACAAGTCGAATTAACCTATTTCAACTCGTGATGCGATGAGGTAAGTAAAAGCACGATGGGCTCCCTAACTAAATAGAAAAAAAAATTTGACAAAAGATATTTCTAATTTTTATCATTGTGGAATGACAAATGTAAAATTATATCTGAATACCTCGATTTATCCATATTAAAATTTAAACCTTTATATTGAGAAAAGTCAATTTTCTTTGCTGTATGACATGTTTACTAATTTTTCCGAGTCTTATTATGGTAAATAAATAGAACCATTGTCAAAAGAAGCCTTTATAAAACTATGTCCATTGAGTGGAATTGATTGTAGTAGACAAAATGAATTATTAAAAACTGTCGCCCCGAATTTGAATCAAAAAATAATTTTCCTGCAGGAACTTCAGCTTATCGTTTAATTTTGCATGACAGCATTATTGAATATAAATCAATCAGCGGAATAGTGCATAAGTTAGGTTAAGAATAAAATTTAAAAAAAAAAAAAAAAAACAATTATAATATTAACAAAAATAATAATGGTAAAAATAAGATTTTATGATAGAAAAATAAATGAAGAACTTGAACATTATTAAATTTGGTGTTTATTCTTTTATTTCTTCAGTCAAAATAGGTTCATCAAAATCTCCATCCATAAATATACAATTGTCAAATTTTATGTCACGATTATTCTCACCACTACACGTCATTATCTTCCGAAAAAAGATAGCGAATCTTTTGGGTAAATACAGGTAATAAGCGTTGTCTATTTTAACAGTAGCTGCTCCAAATTTTTCAGAATCAAACTTGAGCAATTTGGTAATTTTATATGCTAGATTTTTAGATAAATCTTTTATCAGCTTGCGTTGTTTGCTTTTTTGGAGCTGCTTGGTCTTTGTAAATGCCATTTCATTATTTCTAAAAAACAAAATTATTTATAAACATGAAGAAATTAGTATTTATTATAAGATTTGTTTAGGTGTTTTTAAATAAAATTTTTCGTTGAAAAATATATGTTTACTTTAAAAATTTATGAATTTAAACTTACTTGTTGGAAAAGAAAAAATTGTTGCTCGATCTTTAGGTTTCTTGAGAGAACTGTTACTATTAATGTTAAAAACTTGCGATTCACGGTCATTTTCCCGAATCCATTTACCCGAATTCCCATTTTCCCGGCGGACAATTTCCCGAATCCATTTACCCGAATTCCATATTCCCGATCGTTTTTCCCGAATGATTTTTTTCCCGAATTAAAATAAAAATAGAATTCCGGAAAATGGATTCGGGAATTCGGTATTCGGGAAATTGTCCGCCGGGAAAGTGGGAATTCGGGAAAAAGATTTCGGGAAAACGGTCGGTAACCAAAACTTGCGTATTTATAATACAAACTACACATTCCCCTCCAAATATCTCATTGTTTTTTTTCTATAAGTTATAGACTTGAATCTTGATAAAAATGTAAAAATTTAAAAAAAAGAAAATGATTTAGAAAATCAGTAAAACTTTTTAGTGTTATCAAATAAAAATAAAAATAATCTTAACTTTATCTAATAAATTCTCATAGTTACATTAAACATTTTAGAGTAGTTGGATTCCTAACCTGATTGGAAAAACTAACTGAAATTTTAAATTCCTTAATCTTTACCTGTCTACATTAACAAGTAATTTATATTAGCTTGAATGTTGGGAAAAAAGAAAAAAAATCTTTATTACAAAAGATATCTGATCAAACAATAAATAAAACTTTGAGGTTTTGTTTTAACGGTTTTTCTAAATAACAAAAAAAAATTTGTTTTTTTTTAACTCATTTCCAAAAAAGGGTGAAACCTTCGATTTTATGTTAAAAAGATAAGATGTCACTTTTACCTGAAACATTCCTAGAGTTGCGTCAAAGGGTGGTTTACAAGTCCCTATAAAAAAAATGTGGCGCTGCGTGAAATTCTCTCAATTTCCATGGGTTCGTCTCCCATTATGAAAAAGATTATTTTTATTATTTTTTTTTTTTTTTGGAGCATAGCGAATTTAGAAAAACTGAGTTTACCTTTTAATGTTTGAAAAATAAAAAATTTTACATTTGAAAAAATATATTTTGTTTGAAAATAAACAAGTTTAAGCTTGTTTGTATTACAAAGCTCAATCTAAATATCAAAAGTGAAAAAAAAAACATAAGTTTTAAATAGTGAAAAAAAACAAACAACAAACATTTATATATGTATATATATATATTTTTTTTAAATTATTCGTTTATTCATATTTATTTTACATTATGATTCAATATTTAAATTCTTTTGTTTACATTTTTAACAATCTTTTTTTGCTACATGTAAGAAAAGTCCAAAGTCATCTGTTGAATCCAAATCGTTCTGTAGAAGATGATGAATGCATTTTCTTAATCCTAAAATAATTGTATTTTTCTTTTGTTCATCTGATAATTTTTCTTAGATTTTGTCTACTTATTGTGAAGCAAATTTTATAATTGCTATTGTTGAAGTTCGCATAATTTCGGCTTCAGATAAATCCGCATAGTGTCCGCAGCACAAAAATGTACCGCAGCACAAAAATGTATTATGGATTTTATAATATTTGGTTTCAATGAAAAAGTTTTGATGTATGATGATTTGAATCTTTCAGCATTTTCAAGACAACACTTATAAGAGTCACAGTGTAAATGCATCTGCCAATGTTTCACTGCTGCATGTTGTTCTTCTAATATTTTTATATCAGGACATCACAAATCGTGCAAGTTGAAAATTGTTTTTGGATTATTTCTTATAACAGCAGTTGACCACTTTTTTTTATCTTCACCTTTTACTTATAAGTATGAAAATCGTTGAATGTCTTGATTAATAATATTTGTAAGTTCACTATATTCTTCAGTACCAAACTCCCAAGCCATACCATGATATGTTGATACACATTTTGATATAATTTTCTTGAATTTATCAGTTACTTGGCTCCTTTCACAAGGTGGTTTAAATATTTTAATATCTTAACCTGAAACGACTGAGTCGTATTTTTTATATATTTTAATTTTTATATTCTTATTAGATCTCTCATAATTCTACTATTCCTTTCTGATGTTGAACCAATAAATGTACTCACCAACTGTGATCATAGAATGAGACAAACCATGAGCAATGTTTTCCCAAATGCAAATGTTGCTGCTTTATTTGAACAAATTATTTTATCCATTCTAGATCATTTATTTAATGATGAAAATATTATGATCAATGATGAAAGGCATTCCTGATGAATACCAAGTATCATTTCATTATTTTGTTGAATGGTTTAAAATCAATTTTGTACTTGGACCTGCAGCAGAAACATGGTCATGCTTTAAAAAAATACACATTTTGATAAATACGACAAATTCAACTGTTAGGAGAACGTTGAATAAAGTAGAGCCTCGTGACTGCGACATTTAGAAAATGGTTAAAAGTACTTTAGCAATATCATCAACATCAAAAAAAGATTGTCTTACATTAAATTAAAATCAACCAGGTCACCATATAACGAATACTTCTTGTGCTACAATAGTTATTCCAAATAGACAAATTCGACGTCCCTGTCATCTATTTGAAACTGCTGAAATTGATATTATTAGATTTTTGGCTGTTGCTTCAACAATAGCTGATGAATATTTGAATGTAGTTGTTTGTCAAAGTGGATTTATAACTGGTCAATTTGAGCCTTTAAATATAGACATTGTGGTAAATGAAAGACATCAGCTAACATTGACAACAATGTTGATATTGTCAATGGTAATGAATTGTTTTTACCATTGCATTTAGATATTTACCAACGACAACTACGCCAACGTCGTGCTGAAGGCCAAAATAATGGTGGTGTTAATGTTGCACATGCTGGTGTTGCAAGTGATGCTTCTGCAAATAGTAATAATCAGAGCCAGGATGTTCGCGGGAGTTTTCAGAGCTGGTTAGTGACCATGGAAACCTAGGAAAAACATTTGGGAAAAAAGGAAGAAATTAGACCGCGTATGTTTTATTTTTATTGGAGTTATCATGAATATTATATATAAATTATAATTAAATAAAGTCAATAAATTTAATCATATTTTTTAATATAAACACGATGCTGGAAGATGGCGTTATGAATGGTGAGTTTTTTTTATAATAATAAGTATTTATATTTATTTTATTTTATCTGATTAAAAAAATTTTTAAAAAAGTATTTATAAATTTTTTATTTTAAATACTTTAATACTTAAATAATACTTTAAATACTTTTTAGAATTTTATTTAGAATTTAGTATAGAATTTTATTTAGGGCTTTAATAATTCGGCTTCAATAATTAACTTTGTTTAAAAATTTTTCAAGAACTTTTTTAAGAACTTTTTTAAGAAATCAAACTCATTTTAGAAATTTTTTAAAAACTTTAAATAAAATTCTAAAAAAAATTCTAAATTAAAGTATTTAAAATAAAAAATTTATAAATACTTTTTTAAAAATTTTTTTAATCAGATAAAATAAAATAAATATAAATACTTATTATTATAAAAAAAAACTCACCATTCATAACGCCATCTTCCAGCATCGTGTTTATATTAAAAAATATTATCGAATTTATTGATTTTATTCAATTATAATTTATATATACTATTCATGATAACTCCAATAAAAATAAAACATACGCGGTCTAATTTATTCCTATTTTCTAAAATGTTTTCCCTAGGTTTCCATGGTCACTAACCAGCTCTGAAAACTCACGCGAACATCCTGGCCCTGGTAATAATATAAATAATGATGATGTTCTGACTCAGCGCATATGTCTATATATCGTTGTCTTCAATTCCGGCAGACTTTCTCATTTTTTGTTTTTTTTTATCAACTCACACATACAACACATACATACATACATCTACCTTTTTTTCCACTCGCTGATCGCTTTTGAGATCCCGCAGCCAAATCATGCAACTCCAACGCCTGCCTACACTCCACCTTCTCTCCACCTCACTCCTAACAATCCTGATTTCGACTCGATACGTCGGCTCAATTTCAATTCCAACTTTTTTTTGTTTTTACGTAGTTCTTTAACTCATTTATTTGTAGTTAGTATTTAAGTTTATTGAATAAATGTCGAGTGTTATTTCGAAAATTAATTTACAGTGTTTTTGTTTTTTTTTTACATACTTTATTTGGCTCATTCATTCACCTCAACTCGCACAACCTTTCACCCATTTATCCACAAGTAATTATCCAGATTTTGTCAACGTCTAGTCAATTCTTCCAACTCATAAAAAAGTTTACTTACTAGCTCCACCCTGATGATGTAAATGTTAATAATGCAAATGATGATGATGTAAATAATAATTTGGAACCACCACCTATACAAAATAACTATAAATGGCAATGTCAACATTGTCTTAGAAGGCCAAAAAATATGATCGTACAACCATGCAATTGTTTATCTTATTGTCAAATGTGTGTTGAACAAATACGTCGTGATCAAGGTCCAGAAACGTGTCCAAACTGTAACATGAGAGTATTAGAATTTATAAAGGTATGTCTACCTACCATCTACACCAAATTCTTATATAAATTCGGCGCTTCCGAAGTAAAACTTCTTTTCGTTCGCTAGGGGCTAAAAAAAATACATGTAACGCTCGAGCGTCGTCATGTCAGACGGTCGTCATGTTTGAGAGTGATAGCCCACTTAAAAAAATCTCATAGAAACCACGAGAAAGAATCAAATACACATCAAATGCTCATAAAATAATAATAACATCTATAAGCATTTGATGTGTATTTGATCCTTTTCCGTGGTTTCTATGAGATTTTTTAAGTGGGAGGGAAAAAAGTAGAGGGGACGTACCAGGACGGCGTTCCGCGGCTCCCATTCCGTTCGAACTTCAAGATGGCGACGAAAAAAATGAAAAATGTAAGGATATTAAAAGTTACTAAAATATCACTAGCATACTGAATGCCACAGCTGTTATTTGTTGATAGTTTGATACATGTTTGTTAATAGATATATGATATATAGAGTTGTTAATTTATTTATTTTAATTGTTATCAAAACTATTAATATTGTTAAATATTTAAAAGTACGATAAAAAATGTCTGAAAAAACACCAAAAATTCAATGTATCCTTCAATCCTTACAGGTTGATTCAAATCATCTCTTGGGTGAAAGAATTGATCGAGCATTACATCCTCGTCATCTTCATCTTCACTACTAGATGAAACGTCATCACCAAAAAAAACAGCATTGACATTTAGGATTACATTTTCAAGAATTCCTGCAGCTTCAACCAAATAATCCTTTTATAAAAAAAAATTATTATTAATAATGATCTGAAAGATTTATAAAAATTTAAAATATTAAATATTACCATTTTTTCCAGGTATAAGTCGACAAAATTTTTAATAATTATTTTAAATCAATTAAGTAAATTGGCTATTGTCAAATTTGACAGATGTCATATGAGATTGTTTGTAAACAAAAAAAAAAATCAGGTCTACCACAACAAAATATCAAAAAATTTCCAAGCTCCGCCATTTTGAAGTTCGAACGGAATGGGAGCCGCGGAACGCCGTCCAGCGTTCCCTCTCACGCGTCCAAGCGTATTTCTATGTCGCGTCTATATGATAGACTGTTTGCTTGTGTACTGCCGTTGTCATATTATTCATAAATTTATAATTATCTTTGAATGATTTATATAAATATAAATGCACTATTTTATAATTTTATATTGTTATTCTATTTATATTATTAATATCATTATTGATGACCTTATTAATATTAATATTGATGTTTTTATTAATATTAATATTATATAATTATTAATATTATAACTCAAAATAATATTTATATTTTTTGAACAAATATTTATATTTCTATTTATATTATTACTAGTATCATTATTATTAATAATTCTATTTATATTATTAACATTATTATTGAAGTTATTATAAATATTAAAATTAATGTTATTATTATCATTAAAAATAATATAATATTTATATTTTCAAATCATATTCATATTTTTGTGGATATATTTACTAATTTCATAATTTATATTATTATTTATATTATTGATATTATTATTGATGTTATTATTAATAATAAAAATCATGTAATATTTATATTTTTCAATTATATTTATATTTTTATTGTTATAATTACTAATATTATTATTAATGTTTCTATTTATATTATTGATATTAATGTTGATGTTATTATTAATATTATTTTTATAATAATTATATTTTTCAATTAAATTTATATTTCTATTATTAATATTAAAAATCATATAATATTTATATTTTCCAACCATTTTTATAATTCTATTGATACATTTACTGTTAATCATATGAACATCACAAGATACAGCAGTGGTAGAAGGTGCAGGGCACCACCACAACATATTTATCCTATTCGAAGCTGTGCTCTCTCTTGCTTTTACATTTATTTATAAAAAAAACTAAAGGTGTTAATTAATAATTAAATTACAGACTTATTACTAATTATTTCTAAGCTCAACCTCAATATATTCAATACATTACAACAGGTTATGGGCCTATACATGTATATTTTGCTAAAATAAATATAAAAATATATTTTATTTTATTATTTGAGATAGTATAAATTAAAACCACGCGGTTAATTTGGAGTTTAGATACAAAATTATTAATATTAAATTAAAAATATGTCTGACGATCACATTTTTCGTGCAAAAGCTCTGGGAAAACATAATTTTGACACCTGGAAAATTCAAATGACGGCTATTCTTGTTAACGATGATTCAATTGATTATGTCGATGGGATAAAACCAAAACCTGTACTTCAAGCTGATCAACAAAATGCAACAGAAGTTAATACCTGGTTATCAATGGATAACAAAGCTAAAACTGATTTTGTTTTAAGAATACAACCTAGTGAGTCGAAGCAGATAAAAGACTGTGAAACAGCACAAAGTATGTGGTTGAAATTACACAAAATTTATCAGTCAAAAGGTCCTGTCAGAATGGCAAGTTTATTAAAAAAATTAATATTATTGAAAATGCAAGAAGATGAAGATATCAAAGTACATCTTGAAAAATTTATTGATACTGTTGATAAATTAAAAGAAATTGATATAAATATTAATGAAACATTGTTGACTGTAATAATGCTGTTAAGTTTGCCTAATAGTTATGCTACTTTTAAGGTGGCAATAGAATCTCATGAAAATTTATCAAGTCCAGAAGATTTACAAATTAAAATTTTCGAAGAAAGTGACTCTAGAAGTCAAAATGATTCTTTAGCATCAGGTGCTTTACTGGCAACACATAATTACAAAAGAAACTGGAAAAACTAACATAATTTAAAGTATAAAACAAACATTCCAGAAAGTAAATCAAATTATACACAAATGAAATGTGGTTTTTGTAAAAAATTAGGTCATACATATGCCAATTGTTATGCAAGAAAAAGAAAAGAAGAAAATGTAAATAAAGTTGAAAAATTTGGTCTTAATATTGTTGCGCAAGATAATACAAATTTTACATCAGATTGTACACCAAATGGTACGTCAAATGGTACTGAATTATGGTGCCTTGATAGTGGCTGTACATCACACATGTGTAATAATGAACGAAGATTTGAAGATCAAAAATTTTGTTGCTGAAAAACATTAAATTTAGCAAATAATGCAACAACAACAATTAAAGCAAAAGGTACTGTAAATATAAAATTAAATAATAAAACAAATAAACATTGCTCTCCCTATGGATTACATGACCTTGACGTTGGTGGGAGGGCTTGTGAATCTCAGTTCACAAGCCGGGGGAGGGCAAGTACCGGGGGAGGGCACCTATTAGGTTAGGAGCTCCTTCGTAAAGGCTTCCTATACCGGGCAGGCCGGAGGGGAGAGGTCTGACAAACGAGTAATCCTAGCGTAGGGAAGATGGTGTACCCATCGCTCGGGGGAACTCGCAATAGCCTGGTCAAGCTAAAGTGTGGGACACCGTGCTGAGGGCTGAATGGCACTTGACCATAGGAAGTGTCGTGAACGGTTCCACTGGAGGCCCAGGTCGAGCTCCAGTTGTAATTAGACCCCTGCCCAACATTCGGGGCTTTGTTGGGCTGGAAATATATTTCCCTAGATACTCGTGGGAATTAGTATGGAAAATTCTAATACAACCAAAAATATTATGCCGCAGGGCTCACTGAACTCTGGGACCCCTCAGGGGACACCAGAAAATATGGAAGTGGGAGAAGGTGCCAGCACCCAGGGAATAGGGACACAGAAATGTGGACCAACGACCGGGGGGAACGACACCTTCTCTACTGAGGGGCTTAAACAGAGTCTACCTCTGGGCAAGCCCAAAAGGATGAGTGGTGCAGCTCGCAGGAGGGCTACAGCAGAGAAAGCAGGTACCTCAAAGGAGGGAACTGTGGAACCTGTTAAAGCTCAAAAGCGAGCAAGGCAATCGGGGAGTACCCCACAATCAGCTCAACAGGAGCACAAAAAGAGGCGGAATGAGAAAGAAAAATTCTCATTTGCAGTCGCTACTGCCGATGTGCCAAAACTCGTGATAATTCATGAGGATCGGACAGACATCTTGGAGGAAGAAGCCAATCTGGTGCAGGGGGAACTCCTGGAAAAGATGGACGAAATTACCCTCGGGGAGGTCTGATAAGGACCAACCAGGGGCGTATAGACCGATTAGTCTCACCTCTTATATGCTCAATACACTAGAGCGTCTTGTAGATAGATATATAAGGGATGAGTTACGAATCAATGGGCCGTTGCATGGAATGCAATTTGCATATCAACCAGGGAAGTCTGTAGATGCTGCACTTCACAAACTTGTAAATAAGTTGGAGGTAGCTAAGAACCGACGAGAACTGGGGGTAGGGATCTTCATGGATATAGAGGGGGCTTTTAACCAGACCCCGATTGAGGCCATAGAAAGAGCATCGGATAGGCTTGGGATTCATCCGACCTTGAGAAGGTGGATTAAGAACATGCTGTCCAATCGTCACATTTGTGTAAGAATAGGTGGGGAAACAATGGGGGCGATTATCAACCGAGGATGCCCACAGGGGGGAGTATTATCTCCACTGTTATGGTGTCTGGTCGTTGACGATCTCCTAGTAGATTTGAACCGCCAAGGCTTCCACGCACAGGGTTATGCTGATGATATAGCTATCATAATACTGGCAGGGGATGCGGGCACGGCCAGTAGCAGAACCCGAACTGCGCTAAGTATAGTGAGGAGATGGTGTGAAGAGACTGGACTGTTAGTCAACCCTGATAAAACAGAAATGGTCGTCTTTACGGGCAAGAGAAAGCTAGAAGGATGAAAAAATCCAAAATTCTATGGCAAAACAATTGCACTCTCAAATTCAGTGAAACATCTTGGTGTTATACTAGATAAAAAACTGAACTGGGGGTTGCAAGTAGAGAGAGTCCGAAACAGAGCTGTTATGATGCTATATACGCTCAGAAGGATCTGTGGAAGGAACTGGGGTATTAACCCGGGTATCATGACCTGGATTTATCAAGCAGTGGTTCTACCTGCAGTCGTGCATGGAGCCATCGTTTGGTGGAAGAGAAATGGTCAGGTGGGGGCCAGGGCCCTTCTGGAACAGGTCAGAGGTTTGGCGATGAGAGGTATCACGGGGGCGGGTAGATCTACTCTCATTTGTGCTATGGGAGCACTTTTGGATATGCCCTCGGTACATGTAATTGTGAAGACTTCTGCACTTAGAGTTGCTTGCAGATTGATGAGAAACGGACAATGGGTGGGACGCATTGGTGATACTGGACATTGTTCTATTCTCTGCGTGTAGATCTAGACAGGACCATGTGGAGGAGAGGTACTGTTTTGGAAAGAGATATAAAGTAAGATACCCATCACGAGAGGAGTGGACGAGTGAACCTGGACCGACCTTGTGATTTGATCTGGTCTGGTTCACAGATGGTTCGAAGACCAAGGAAGGTACAGGGGCAGGAATCTGGCTCCAAGGCTCGAAAAAGGGTACCAACTTTGTATTGGGGGAAATCTGCACGGTCTTTCAGGCAGAAGTGCTTGCACTGCTAAGGTGTGCAGAGGCTAATCTGGAGCGAGGCTATAGGAATAAGAGATAAATCGATCTTGGTAAGAGAATGTAGGAAGGAGCTGGGAGCACTGACATTGCTTAACAAGGTCACTTTACTATGGGTACCAGGACACACCGGTATAGTAGGAAATGAGACGGCTGATGAACTGGCTCGTGGAGGCTCAGCAAAGAGACTCTATGGGCCGGGTCCGGCTGTTGGTATCGCGGATTGTTATGTTAAATCGGAGATTCGCGCCTATCAAAACAGGGAACACAAAACAATATGGAGAGAGGAGCCCAAAGCGAGGCAGACTCATTGTTTTCTAGGGGAACCTGACGTAAAGGTAGCACGACAGCTACAAAATTTGACTAGGACCCAGTTGAGGCTGGTAGTGGGCCTGGTAACGGGACACTGCAGGCTCAACGCATATCTGAAAAAGATAGGGTTAGTTCAGGACGACACTTGTCGCAAATGTGATGAGGGAATGGAAGAGACAGCAAGTCATATATTATGTTATTGTATAGGCTTGGCTGAGCTAAGATTTCGATGCTTTGGTAAACATTTTTGTGAACCAGAAGAAATAATGAAGCTGCCTATGTGCGCGATCGCGTTGTTCGCGGACGTATCGGGCATTATGGGAGCTTAATTCAAAGGTAGGGGAAGGTAAAATGGACGAAAAGTCTAATTGCCAATGCGGGGGCTCTAGAGACCGCACCCTATAAGTAATAAAATAAAATAAAATAAAATAACAAATAAACAAGTGTTAAAACTTCATGAAACACTTCTGGTACCTGATCTCTGAACAAATTTGTTGTCTGTCTCAAAAATAACAGATAAAGACTTTGTCATGTTTACAAAAAATGATGGATTTATTTATGATAAATATAATGAATTAAAAATTCAAGGTCACAGAATAAATGATCTGTATCATTTAAATAATAACAATAATGAAACTGTAGAAGTTAATAATATTTCAAGTGAATTTTCAAGTGACATTATAACCAAATTTTCACTTAAAGACTGGCACAAAAAGCTCGGTCATTTAAACTTCACAGATTTTGAAATTTTATTGAACAATTATAAAATGGAATATGTTGATAAACAAATAAATGATTGCCACACATGTATTGAAGGGAAATTTACAAGTAAACCATTTCCAAAAGAATCATTAAGAAACACTAAAATGCTGGATATAATACATTCAGACCTTTGGGGTCCACATAGAAAATCATCAAAAGGTGGAAGTAAATGCTTTATTACTTTTATTGATGATGCTACAGAAATGTGTTTGATTTTTTAAAATCAAAATCAGAAGCACTTAGTGCATTTAAACAATTTAAAGCATTTTCTGAAAATCAAACAGGCAAGAAAATCAAGACTTTACAAAGTGATATGGTACAGAATATCGAAATAAAGAATTTAATTTATATTTAACAAATGCCGGTATTAATCGTCGTTTAACAATTAAACATACTCCACAACAAAATGGTATAGCTGAAAGAAAGAATCGTACTTTAGTTGAAATGTCAAAATGTATGTTATTAGACTCTGGTTTAACAGAAGATTATTGTGCTGAAGCTGTATCAACAGCAATTTTCATACGTAACAGATGTCAATCACGTAGTGTACAAAAGAAAACCCGTTTTGAATTTTGGTCAAAATCAAAACCTGATTTATCCAAATTAATACCATTTGGATCACCAGGATATTGTCTTAATACAAATTCAGGAAGAAGTAAATTTGACAAAAGAACACATAAATGTATATTTATTGGTTATAGTGAAGAAAAGAAAGGCTATAAAGTATGGCTTACGAATAAACAAAAGTTTGATTATACCAGAAGTACTATTTTTCATGATTTACCTAAACATGGTGAAGATCAACAACAACATATCAACAAACATTTCAAACTCCAATAGAACCAGTTGATACTGATATTAATATAAATACACCAACTATACCAGTTAACATAATAAATAAATCAAATACACCAGTTAATACAGCTGATACATCACTAAATACAGTGGATACACCAATTAATACAGCTGATACACCACTCAAAACAGTGGATATACCAATTAGTATAGTTAACACACAACCTAATACAGTTCATAAATTATTCAATAAAGTTAACATAAATGAACCAGTTGATATATTAAATAAATCAAATACACCATTTAATATAATAAATCAATCAAAAGTATCACATAATACACCAAGATCACCAATAATACGAGTTCATGTACTAAATTTAAATAATACAGCTGATACATCAAATGAACATTGGCTTGCTGCAAAAGAAGTATTAAGATACCTGAATAAGGTACAATAAATTATGGTATTGTTTATAAGAAAAATAATGATGATTTAAATGGTTTTGTGGATGCTGATTGGGCAGGATGTAACTTCGCAAATCCTATACTGGATATGTTTTTACTTTATTTAGTGGTGCTGTAACATGGGAAGCGAGAAAACAACGTACAGTTGCTTTATCATCCACAGAGGCTGAGTACATGTCTCTAACTGAAGCAACAAAAGAGGCTCTTTATTTAAATAGTTTCTTAAATGAATTAGATTATCGTGATAGTTCACCAATTAACATTTATAATGACAACCAAGGTGCTTAACGTCTTGCGAAAAATCCAGTATTTCCAAACATATTGATACAAGACATCGTTTTGTACTGATGTATTTACCAAAGGATTAGCTAAATTGAAACATCATAATTGTATCATCCAATTTGGTATTCAAGCAATTGATTAAGCGTGCTGCATGCTTGAGGAGGAGTGTTGATCATATTAACATATCACAAGATACAGCACTGGTAGAAGGTGCAGGGCACCACAACATATTTATCCTATCCTATATCTTAATCCTCTTCCTTTATATATATATACCTCTCTCTTACTATTTTAAGTTGTATTCGAGACTGTGCTCTCTGTTGCTTTTACATTTATTTATAAAATAAACTAAAAGTGTTAATTGATAATTAAATTACAGACTTATTAATAATTATTTCTAAACCCAACTTCAATATATTTAATACATTACAACATTTACTCATATTATTATTTATATTATTATTTATATTATTGATATTATTATTGTTATATATAATGATTATATTCATATTGATGAAATTACTAATATTATTATTAATATTTCTATTTGAAGTAATTCTATTATTAATACCCTGGTAGAAATATTTTTCCGCCTTTTGTCCAACTTTCTCCGCCTTTTGTCCACTTTTCTCCGACTTTTGTCCACTTTTTTCCGAAAATGACCCATGGTGGAGAAATGGCGGACAAATATCTCCGCCATTTGTCCAACCTTTCTCCACCTGAAAATTATACGGAATATTTGTCCAACCTTTCTCCAAACATTGTCCAACCTTTCTCCAACCATTCTCCAACTTTTCTCCAACCATTCTCCGACTTTTCTCCAACCATTCGGAATAGATCAATAAACAAAATTACTTCTGTTTGGATTCCATTAGATATTTTATAAATTTTTTGAATTTTTCCTATTTCACCAGATACGAGTAACACACTGGAATTATTTTGCTTTCGACACCGCGTTTCGTGGTAAAAAGTTGTAAAATATTTTACACCTCTATGAATTATTTTATCATACGACCGGCAATTATTGATATTCTGGTTTAAGATTTGCAGTTCTCTTGTATTTAAATTATCAATTTTTCCTTTGCCCAAAAGAACACAGTCCTCTGTTCGTGAAAAGAACTTGAGGTTTTTATCAAAAAGTGTTTGACAGAAAACAAGTATATTATCGCTGATTTCCGTTTTCTCTGGAAATGAGCGAATCTTTTGAAAAGATATAAATCTCTGGCTCATTTGTGGGATAAGACGAGCAGGGCTATGCTTTAAACTCAATAAAAATTTGTTTAAGTCTTCAAAAACAAATGTACTATTTGCCCACAACGGCCCCCAATTGCGTACACATCGGCATATGTGCAACAGCAAATGTATATTATAGTTCATAGCGCTTTTACCATAAAGATATTGAAATCCTATCACGAACTTAATCATAAGTACTTCTGCTTTATTTAATAGCTCTGATGTGATGCTATCTTGAAGCAAGATATTCATTGCTGCAACAAACAGTGCCCAATGCTCAAAATATTTTTTTTTCAATATTCCTTGAAAACAAACAAGAATATAAAAGCAGCCAGTCTTGCCATTCTGATGGAGAAAGGTTGGACAAATGGTGGAAAAAAGGCAAAATAATTTTCAGGTGGACGAGGGTCGAAGAAAGGTTGGATAAAGGTTGGATAAAGGTTGGACAGAGGTCGGAGAAAGGTTGGAAAAAAGGCGGAAGAATTTTTAGGTGGATGAGGGTAGGAGAAAGGTTGGAGAAAAGTTGGACAAAAGTCGGAGAAAGGTTGGACAAATGTCGGAATAATTTTCAGGTGGATGAGGGTCAGAGGAAGGTTGGATAAAGGTCGGAGAAAAGTTGGATAAAGGTTGGAGAAAGATTGGGAAAAAGGCAAAATAATTTTCAGGTGGATGAGGGTCGGAGAAAGGTTGGAGAAAAGTTGGATAAAGGTTGGGCAAAGGTCAGAGAAAGGTTGGAAAAGAGGCGGAAAATTTTTTAGGTGGATGAGGGTAGGAGAAAGGTTGGAAAAAAGTTGGACAAAGGTCGGAGAAAGGTTGGACAAATGTCGGAATAATTTTCAGGTGGATGAGGGTCGGAGAAAGGTTGGATAAAGGTTGGATAAAGGTTGGACAAAGGTCGGAGCAATTTGTCAGCTATTTCTCCACCATGGGTCATTTTCGGAGAAAGGTGGACAAAAGGCGTAGAAATGGCGTAGAAATGGCGTAGAAATGGCGGAAAAAAATTTCTACCAGGGTATTTTTTTACTTATATAATTAATATAATTAATGATGATATTATTAATATTAATGTTGATGTTATTAATAATATTAAAAATCATATAATATCTATATTTTCCAATCATTTTTATATTGCTATTGAAATATTTATTAATATTAATATTAATATATCTATTTGTATTATTTATGTTATGAATATTAATACTCATGATATTATTAATATTGAAAATCATATATTATTTATATTTTTCAATTACATTTATATTCCTGTTGATCTAATTACTAATATTATCATTAATATCTCTATACCTTTTATTATTATTATTGTTATTATTGTTTTTATTATTATTCATATTATGAACATTAAAATCAATGTTATTATAAATATTAAAATCTATATTGTATTTATATTTTTCAATCATATTCATACTTCTATTGATATATTCACCAATATTGTTATTGATATTTCTTTTTATATTATTTATATAATTAAAACTATGATTAATATTATTATTTTCATTATTATTTTGCGACAAGTAAAATAAATTTAATAATATTGAAATATTTCTATTTAAGAATGTTCTATATTTCTAATTAATATTAATATTGATGTTATTATTGATATCAAAAATCTAATCTTATCTTATCTGTATCTAATGTGATCTTATTTCTGTAAAAGTTCAAATAACAGATGAAGTTTTACTTCCCCTGCGCGTACTGGTAACACACACACACACTTTTTTTTATAGAATAAATTTATTATTTTTTGCAGAATTTAGTTTATAGGATTATTTTTATAAAAAATCAATTTGTATGAATTTCTATAGAAATAGTTTTATATAAATTTTTATATAAATCTGGCGCTTTTTTAATAGAATAAATTTTATAAAGTTTGCGGTTATGATTTTTATAGAATAAATCTATTAATTTTTTCGGAATTCGGTTTATAGGATTATTTTTATAAAAAAAAATTATTTGTATGCTGTTCTATAGAAATAGTTTCCAAGAAAATAACTCTCCAAGCCGGTATTGAACTGGGGTGATGAGCCGGTGCTTTACCCAGAAGCCACAAATCTTATACTGATATTTCAGAAAAATGCATATAAGAATATGACTTTTTTAATTTTATCTATTTCTTATTTTTAATCGTATTTTGGCAAAAATTTTCATACAAATCAATAATAAGAGTGATCATTTGTACTTTATCTGGTCATAGGCTGTATGTATGCCGTGCTTTATTTTTACAAAGGCCGTATATTGAAAAAAAAAATTTATATATAAAAACCATTTTTTTTTTTTATTTAGAAATTATCCGTAAAAAAAAAATCCCGCATAATATCTTCAGATAATTTCAAGATCTATTGAAACAGCTGGTTTTTATATATGAATTTTTTTTTTTTTATATACGGCTTATTTCCGGATAAAGGACAGCATACATATGGCCTACATCCGGATAAAGTCCAGCATATCCGGATACCTTTATATATATTTTTTACGATATTGAAGGTGAGTCGAAAATTGAATAACTGAATATATATTATTCCAGTCAAAAGCCAGCGAATTTAAAAAATATTATATCAATAAATCCTGAAATCGACTAAATATATTATGCAGGATTTTTTTGTCGGATAATTTTTTGAATAATAAAAAAAATTGAAACTATTTGTATATATACAAACACTAAAACTCAATCGAATTATTATGGCACGAGTTCAACTCCCACTCGAATCACTATTTTTTGTTTGTATAATTTTAAATTGTACTTTTTGACATGTAGTTATATACTGTGAATATAACTGTCAAATAATTTGTATTTATATATATATATATCCTCTTAATTTTATCTGAACGAAATCAATTGAATAAAAATACATATTATATAAATTTAAAATTTATCTCTAGATATTATGCAAGCTCTTTTATTTTTCAACATATATTTATATCAAAAAAAAAATTAATATATTATAAAATTGCATCGTTTATTTTCATAAAGGTTCAGGGTAAAGCCCCGACTTATCACCCAACTAGCCCGGGTTCAAGGCCGGCTTGAAGCGTTATTTTTTTAAAAACTATTTCCATAGAACAGCATACAAATTATTTTTTTTTTTAAATAATCCTATAGACCAAATTCTATAAAAAAAATAATAAATTTATTCTTTAAAAAAGCACCAAATTTATATAAGAATGTGTATAAGAATTTTTATGAAAATTTTCATCAAAATGTTAATGTTATTTTTTGCTACCTGTAAAGTATATAAAGTAATATATATTGTTACGAATGTGAAGTTAGTTATACCCTCCTCTCATTAGACAGACCAAGAGAAACAATAACATATAACAAATAACATATGACGACCATAGTAGCAGATATAATCAAATAAATAAGTCTTAATAGAGAACTAAGAGAATAAAGACATATAAAAATTATAACATTATTATTATTATTTAATGCCCACTCGTAACAATATATAAATATAAATATATGAAGATAAAGTGATATATAGTGATAATTAATTAATAGGTTCACTAATAATAATTAAATTTAAATATAAATAATGAGAAATTAATATGAGGTTTCAAAAAAATATTTTGTTATTTGAATTACTTATTTATAAATTTGTTTTTTAATGATATACTCTAACTGTTATTTATTTTTATTTTGTCTTTTTTGCACGTTAAAAGTTATTAACACATGTATTGAATTAAATTCAACTGTTCGCCTTACTTAATTAAATATACAATAAATAAATATTTATTTGTATGTTAATAATTTATTTATTTATATGTTATTTATATGTTAATAATTATATGTTAATAAATTAATTAATCATACGATAACAATTAATTAATTACGAGTTGAGGGAGATGGAGATCGAGATATTGATAATGAATTATAAGAACTGTAGCTAGGATGACTTGAACTTCTGCTGGAAATCGTATTTGAATATTGAATATGATGAATCAGATGAATGAGCTTGTTTGCGTTTTTATTTTTTTTTCCATATTTTTGATCATAACCACGTTGTTTACGATCAAGTTCACGTGGTAGTGATACTGAATATGCAAGAGCACCACGTGATGGTGGAATACCATGATAATCAGGACGTTCATGATAATATGGTAGATTTGAACGTGAATCAGTATTATATTGTACACGTCTACAAAAATCAGATGATGATGGTGGGAAAGATGGTGGTAATGGTTCTGATGATCAATAATAAGTATCAGGATCTGTATCTGGTGTTTCACGTAAAGGTGGTGGCCATCTACGTGACATTTCTTTTGGTGCTGGTGGTCAACGATCATTTTTTTAGCATTTCTGGACTTTCTGGCTGTATATTATTATTACTATAATAATTATAATGATGAATAAATGAATAATAGAGTAGGGAAACAGGGCCGATTTCAACTCATCCCTTATTTAATTAAGGGTGGGTTAAAAAAAAAATAAATAATGAGTGAAGGGGTAGTAAGGGGTAGGGTTGGGCGATAGTCGGAAAAGTATCGATATAAATACTATCGGCGCTTTAAAAATAAAATATATATCAGCCGATATTATCGGGTAAAAAATATCGATATATCGATACTATCGGAAAAAAAATATTATCGGAAAAATAATTAAAATATCGATAGTTTTTTAATAAATTTTATTTATTGCTTCTTTTTTTTATCATGACTCATGATGTACTGTTTTTTTAAAACATTATACAACTCCAAAATAATCTGTTAACAAAAAAAAAAATAATTAAAATATGCAAGATAGGATAAAGGAATAATTTGAAGCACCAATTCATTCAAAAGCCCACATTATAATTATCAAATTTTTTTTTCTTGACGATACAGTAACGTGTCGTTGAGAAAATATTATTTATGAAAAATTACACGAAGTACATATATTTTTTTACGCATATGTCGTATTTATATAAATAAGCAATATATAATTATATAAATAATTATAAATATTAACAAATAAATATATTTATATTTATCAGGCTTTAAGCTTCACTATAAAACAAAATATATATTATTTTTCTTTTTTTATATTATCTTACTTCACAGTCTTTGTATCACAAAGTAATTTTTTTTTTAATTCAGAACATTTAAATTAAAATTTGAATAAAAATATGTAGAATGATATATTACACTCAAAAGAACAAGTAAAAAATTTAAAGTAATTAATCCTAATAAGTAATTAGTATAACCTCCATTTTTTTTATAATTATCGGTCCGATAGTATCCGTCCCGATAGTATCGCCTTGATAATATCGGTATCCGATAATATCGATATTTTAGTAAAAAAATATAAAATATCGATATATATTTTTCCGAATATATCGGTGATGATATATCGAGATATATCGATATATTATCGGTGCTTCCGATATTTTTTTGACTATCGCCCAACCCTAGTAAGGGGTGGTTTTGGTAATGTGTAGGAAAAGTGTTGGTGGGGTTGAGAGGGTTTGAGATGGGGGGGTTGTAGCTAAGATGGGGGATGAGGGGTTTCAAGTATGGAGATGGGGGATTGGAGGTATATGATGTGTAAGCCAGATATTTTAAGTCATTTATGGTTTTAAGTTTTATGGTTTTTTTTTTTTTGTTTATAAGATAATTTGTATATAAGGAAATTTATTTTTTTATATTTGAAAATAATTTATGGCTTAGTAATAAAAAATTTCAATAAAAAAATTATTTAATGTTTAAATAAAGAAAAAAATCACTTGTATTAGACGACGCAATAGATGACTTCAGACGTGGACCCAAAAAATATCAAGTTACACATTGGGTATACACACGTGCGTTTGAGTGACACAGCGCAAGCCAAGCTCGTTTTATGTAACATATAACGTATATACAGTTTCCATAATTTGATGGTTTTTTGTTAACAAAGACCCATAAAATTATTTTTCAGATTTTTCTTTTCTCTAGCATGCTGTAATTCACAGTGCTGGCTATTAAGACAAAGGTCAAATTTTTATTACTTCTGCTTAAATAAACATATGCATTCGAATCTAATATATGCTGTGCATAATGATTTTCTTTTATTTTTTTCTTTGAGGGTTTTGAGAATATTTGCTCTAAGACACTCTCAGTCTATTTGAAACAGTTTGTCTGTGACAGTCAGTTAACAAAAAAAAAAAAAAAATGGTTCAATTAATTAGTGAAATACGAAAATTAGACAGAGAAGTTAGTATCATTTGTGTTGATGAACTATATATTGTTTTGGTTACTGTGCAACAAGGAATTTTAGTTCATCAGTTGAGTGATTTTAATGTTTATTATTTTTTATTATAGAGTCTTGAAATACTGAATACAATTACAGCTATTCAAAAAGTCTTAGAGTTATTTCAAAGCAGAGATACTGATAACAACGTTGTGTTTTTGCAAATCAATGAAAAAAATATTTTTAAAAAAGTAAGTATTCTATCTATAGATTTTTTTAATTTACATTTTTTAAATTTAGAGTCATGTTTAATTTTTCTAAAATTATTTTTTAGTGTCGTGAATTACATGCTCAAGATACAGAACTAAAGTTGCGGTTAGCATGTGAAATGGTAAAAAAAATTAAAAATGAAGAGTTGTAGGTTCATTTCTATGAGGATATTGACTATGAAATAAAATATATAGAACGTCAAGTGAGCTTTTTTGAATTATTTTTTATACTTTTAAAAACTAGTTATTAATTATAAATGAATATTTTTCATTTTTTTTTCAGCGTCAAATATCTCGAATGCATTTTGGTGTGCTTTTTAGAGTCATTGAAACCTTCAGAAAAGATCGCAAATTTGATTATTCAAGAAAGAGTTTAATTAATGCGGTAAGTTTTGTCATGTAAAAAAATATTTATAGATCTTTTAAATAATAAATTTTTATTAAATTTTACATAATAATTTTTTATATTTCAGTTTAAATTTTTCGTTGAAAAATATGAGGATAATCGAGAAACTTCGACTATAATGAGAAAAACATTAAAAATGAGGGAACAATTACGATTGATTGAAAAACACAAAGAAAAGGAAAAAGAACAAGAAAAAAGACGAAAAAATCTAAAAAGAAAGCGTGGTGTTAAAGATTTAGAAATAAATAAAATAAAAGAAAAGATAAATTGTCCAAGTGAGTATTTAAACGAATGAATAATAATATTATTAGTATTGACTCTTTTTATGATGTATAAAATATCTAACGAAAAACAAAAAACAAGTATTTTGTACAAAAAAAAGAGTCAAGTACTCGAAATTGCAGTCAATTTGTAATGTAACTTGTTTTGCCATTAATTAATCTAAATTGTTAAAAAAAAAAAAATAATAAAAAAAAAAAATTGTACTTGACCCTGCGTAGTTTTTCCTAAATTAAAAATTAAATTTTAAGCCAACATTATTCAATCTTATGTTTAGCAGGGTCAAGCACAATTTTTTTTTTTTATTATTTTTTTTTTTTAACAATTTAGATTAATTAATGGCAAAACAAGTTACATTACAAATTGACTGCAATTTCGAGTACTTGACTCTTTTTTTGTACAAAATACTTGTTTTTTGTTTTTTGTTAGATATCACATTTTTTTGTAAAGTTTTTTTTTGTATCATACACAATTCATATATCATCAAGTTTTCATACATTTTTAAGTAAATATTAATAAAATTCTGCAGTGCAGCCAATGTAGCAACATGATAATAAAATTCTGTAGTGCAGCCAATATAACAACAAGAAAAAAATCTGGTCAGTTTGAGAAAAACGCAAAGACCGTAATATCGATGATGCTTTAAATATATATTGCCGCAACGAAAAAATCTGATTTTTTTTTCAAAAAAAAGCTAGACATCGATTTATGGGATCATTACGAAGCCTTATTATCCTCTTTAAACTCTACTAATTATTAATTAAATTTCTAAAAATTGGAGACGGAAGGGGGCAAAATATTTGATGTATAAAAGGCACGGTAGTTACTCTTACACACACATATATATTTCCTTTCTCATACTTGACTCGAGGCACTACCGTGCCTCTTGATAATTTTCATGTTTCAGGAAAATCTCAACGCTTAATGAGTGCCCAATGTGGTTAAAAGATTTTGTGTGTGCTAAAAAGTGATGTGTATAAATTTTTATCTGATAATTGTGTCTTATTTTTTTAAAAATAAATAGTTAGACAAAAAATTTTTTTAAAGTATTATTTTATTTATTTATTGTATTTTTCAACGTACAAAATCGTTTTCAATGTTTTTTATTTATTCGATAATTTTTGTAAATCGATGGTTTTTAAACATAAATGAATTTACATTCATTTGATCCCCCTGTGTATGCAAATTTAACACGTCCATCTCCAATATTTTTGTTGAAAGACTCATAGTCTGGAAGATTGTTTAAAAAAACATCAACAATCCTTTTTTGTAGGAAAAATTGTAACCTGTCTTCAACTCTTGCAATTATGCTGGCTCCATACTTGGTTGTGACATTTCTCAAATTGGTGAGTGAATATTGTTTATTTAACTCGAGATCTTTTATTTTAATTAAAGTTGATTGATTTCTGCGACTATTAATTTTGGCAACTTCGTTCAATGCAGCAAAGCGATCCATTTTTCTGTAAATAAAATTTTTTACATATTAAGTTTTAAAAATGAAATCACTTTTTATAAAAAATAATTTAAAAAATTTTTAAACAATTTTAATGACAAAGCATAATTACCTTGAATTGAGTTGAGTTAAGTTTGTACAGATATTAATTGTTCAAAGTTTTTTTTAAGACTGATACTTTCGACTAAAATAATTAGGCTTTTATACAAAATCATAAGTAAAGTTTTAGGATTAGAAGGGTACGGGGTAAATGAATTTTTTACTTCGAATTGTTTATAATAACTTATTGTGATTATGATTAGGAAAATGGTGCAATAATGTAACAACAACAATTATATTATTGATATTTAATTAAAGAGTAAAAGTATATTTATTACAAATAGAATATGTGACATCCTCGCTTGAGGTGTCACCAAGGCAACTGTTTGTATCTGTGTATGGGTTGTTAATTTCAATCTCCAACACTCCCCCTCAAACTTGCATTGGTGAGTCCAAATTTACTGATGCAATTATAATGAGCTGGTCCTGCCAGTCCTTTTGTCATCACATCTGCCATCAATTCTTCAGATTTGATGTATTTCAAGTTTACTAATCCTTTTTCCACTGCTTCTCTTACCAGGTGATAACGTATATCAATGTGCTTGGTTTTAGCATGATGTATTGGATTATATGCTAAAGCCTGTGCACCTTGATTATCATTTGATAAATTTACTGTATTATAAATGTTGTCATTGGTAATTTCTTTGACCAACCTTGATAAATACATTGCTTCTTTTGTGGCTTGTGACAAAGCCACATATTCTGCTTCTGTTGACGAACTACCTACCATTTTTTGTTTTTTAGTTTGCCAACTTATTGCACAATCTGACAACAAAAATATATATCCAGTATATGATTTTCTGTCTTGGAGACATTGACCCCAATCAGCATCCACAAATCCCTCAAGTGATTTGTTTCCTTTTATATATTTTGGTTTAAACACCTTTAGTTCCTTGTAGATATCTTAATATTCTTTTAGCTGCTGACCAATGTTGTGTATTATTATTATTATTGAATTGACTCAAGAAGTTTACAGCGAACATAATATCTGGCCTGGTACCAACTGCCAGATACATAAGACTTCCAATTAATTCTTGATACTTATGTCCTTCATGTAACACTTGATTTTCTTGTAATTTATTATCATTAAATTGTAAATTTTTTTCAATTGGTGTTTTAACAGGTTTGCAATTTTCCATGTTGAATCTTTTCAACATGTCATTTATATATTTTGTTTGTGTTATTGTCATCACCTCATTGTCTTGTTTTATCTCAAGACCTAGACAATAACTTGCTTTACCTAAATCTTTGATCTCAAAATAATTTTTCAATTTTATTTTAATTTCATGTGTCCAACTTTCATCAGTGGATGATATCAATATATCATCTACATATACCACTACTAATAATAATTGTTTGTTTCTTTTTGACATATATAAACAGCTGTCATATTTTGACTGTACCATATCCAAGCTCGTTAACACACTATTTAACTTTTTTTACCATTGTCTACTAGCTTGTTTCAATCCATACAAGGCCTTGTTCAAGTGACATAGGGCCGGTTTTGTTGTCCACAGTTAACTGTAACTAATAGTTAAAATTTTTTCAACTACTAGTTACGTAACTAACTGAATTTGTTACCATAAGAGCAGATATTTCGTAGCCTCGAACAGTAGATGTCCCGGTATGTTAGGAACTTAAAAAAAAAAAGTAATATTTTAATAATAATAATTATATAATAATCCATTAGGTTAGAAGCCGGTGAAAGTGTCAAAGTGAAGAAAATCAACAAGCAAGGTCTAGACCGGTCAATATTGGAGCATATATTGACCATATATGATATTGACTGGTCTTGACCTTGCTTGATGTTGTACCACCAGGACAAACAGTTAAATTACGTGTATGATACACTTGATTGTCCAATATGTGATCAAGGTGGTGAATGTGATTTACAAGATCAAAGTATGGCATTTGGTAGTGATCGTTCACGTTTTACTGATATTGAATTTACTGGCAAACGTGCTGTTGAAGATAAAGATATTGGTCCACTTGTTAAAACAACAATGACGCGTTGTATACATTGTACAAGATGTATTAGATTTGCTGGAATTGATGGAATAGATGATCTTGGTACAACTGAACTTGGAAATGATATGCAAGTTGGAACATATGTTGAAAAAATGTTTATACCTGAATTATCTGGTAATATTATTGATCTTTGTCCAGTTGGAGCATTAACAAGTAAACCATATGCATTTGTTGCAAGACCACGGGAAACTAGAAGAACAAATAGTATTGATATTTCTGATGCTGTTGGTATTAGTATTGTTGTATCAAGTAGAACTGGTGGAGTATTACGTGTTTTACCTCGTGTTAATGAAGAAGTTAATGAAGAATGGATATCTGGTAAAGCTAGATTTGCATATGATGGTTTAAAACGACAACGTTTAATAACACCAATGATTAGAATTAATGATAAATTAACAAATGTTGAATGGGAAGATGCACTTCTTGCTGCTGCACGTGCTCTTCATAATGTACCATCTGGCAAAACTGCTGTTATTGCTGGTAAACTTACTGATGCTGGAGCTCTTATAACTATGAAAGATTTATTAAATAAATTAGGTGGTGAAGCACTTTCAACTGAACAAAAATTTCCAAATGAAGGATCAGGCATTGATTTTAGAAATAATTATTTATTAAATAATAGAATACAAAATATTGAAGAAGCTGATGTTGTTATTCTCATTGTTACTAATCCAAGATATGAAGCACCAAAGTTGATCTCACTTATGATTACGAGGTAAATCTTAATTATTAAAATGAAACAAAATTATAAAAATAATAATAAATTTTTAATTTTTTAGCATTTGGGTGAATCACTAAATATTATTGATCAACTAAAAAATGGACAAGTATTTAGTTCAGCATTAAAAATTACTAAAAAATCATTGATTATTTTGGGTGCTGATCAATTAACAAGAAAAGATGGTGCAAAAATTTTATCAGCAACTCAAGAATTGGCTAAAACTCTTGAGGATAACGCAAAGGTAATTTAATTATTTATTTTGTTTTTTATAAATAAAATTTATTTAAATAAAACAAAATAATTACAGACTCCAGCTGATTGGAAAAAATTAAATATGTTGCATACAAATGCATCACAAGTTGCTGCACTTGATCTTGGTTACAGTAGTACCTTGGAATGTATAAAACATGAAGAGATGAAAAAAATAAAAGCAGAAGAACATTTGCAACAAATTAATTAAAATTATTTACAATATTTACAAATATTTACAATACAAATCAAAAGATATAATAATTATAAATTATTTAATTTATTATTTTAAAAATAATAAAAGTATATCAGATTGTCTCTATGAACTTGTGTTAGCAACTATACGATAACTAGATGATGTAATTGTTGAAATAATATTATTATTATTAATAATATTAATTAATGGTTACTTACCAATATAATTAATGGTTTATTAAATATTAATCCTTCTAATTTATAATCAACTTATTCATTTGATGGTGTTGTTTCATAACTACTTAATATACATGGTATGTCAAGTGTTTATATTATTATATTTGCTATAATTTGTTTAATTTTAACATTTGATGATGTATTTTAATATTTGATGGTGTACATGAATCAGATTGTCGCCATGAACTTGTGTTATCAATTGTACGATAATTAGATAAAAAATCAACAACCAAAAGTACTATTTCTTTTTGGTGCTGATGATTCAAATATAAAAAAAGGAGATTATCCAAATACATTTATTATATATATTGGTAGTCATGGTGATAATGGTGCAACAATTGCTGATGTTGTGTCAAGAACAACTGGTTCAACACAAATGAATACTCAATCATCACGTTCACATGCAATATTTACATTATTTATAAAACAACAACGTTATTGTTAGTTGAAAAAGCATCTGTTCAAATAACAATGGTAATGGTAATGAAGATGTAACAAGTCTTGTACTTGGTTATGTACAAGAAATTGAAGAATTACGTGCACGTTTACTTGAAGCTGAAGCAATGTATCAACAATTAAAAAAATGTCAATTACAAGTACAAAATGTTAATAATACATATTGTAATGTTATTGAATCAACATATTCAATACAAAATGATACAAATTCAGTACTTGTTGATGCTAAAAAAGAATTGAATGCACTTGCTGCATTAAAAGAACAACAAAGTATAAGTGAAAGTACAAATATGAATATAAGTAGTATTATTAATGAAAATAATAATAATAACAATAATAATAATAATAATGATTGTGATGATGATGATATTGGTAATACTGAAAATGGACAAGAATCATTGGGTGATGATGAATCTGATAGAAAAGAAGATGATGAAGAATAAGAAGAAAATGAAAATGAAGAACAAGTTGCAATAAAACGTGAACTTGAAGCAATAACAACTGATATTGATGTTAGACAACGTTTAATACAAGAAGTTAGGTATTCATGGTGATAATGGTTGTTTCAACTTTACATCATGTGCACGTACAATTTTTAAATAGAAAAAACAAAAGAAAACGTATATAAAAAAACACAATCGTAGCAACCTAAAAATTTTTTTTATTGTTAAAATTGGTCATAATATATGATTAATTTTTTATCATGGCTAAAGTACGTAACGATGGTAGAAGTTCAAACTTTACTGAACGTGAAGTGATGGTGTTGATAGATTTGGTGTATGAATATAAAGAGATCATTGAAAATAAAGAAACTGATGCCCGCAGTAATAAAAAGAAAAAAAAAGGTTGGTTAGAAATTAAAACTAATTTTAATAGAGTAATAGTAGATTCATTCAGAACCGTTGTTCAATTAAAAAGTAAATGGACAAACTTGAAGAAAGATGCAAGATTATATAGTGCAAATCATAAAAAACATAAATATATAACTGGAGGAGGTAAAAAAAATGTATTTGTGAATGATATTCTAGAAAAAGTATTATCAATTATTGGTTCCTCAGCTACTGGGTTTGATAATCCATATGATAATGATGCACAGCCAGTTTTAAAAAAAAAAAATATTTACATGAAATTTTGGATGAAAATGAAAATAATAATGATGATAATGAAATTTTTAAATATCTCTGCCATTCAACACAAAAAATTCCAGCCTGGGATGCATGGGATAAGAAATTGGCCAAGAGTGAAATAAGTACTCCTCTTCAGTCTTCAATTCGTAAAGTAACAACACTTCATTCAACAACAAAAGAAAATGTGATGCCAGATGGTGATATATTAAGAGTTAACCAAAAAAAACCAATAACTGAATTAAATATTTTAAAGAAGAAAATTAATGAAGGTGATTTACGTCAGTATTTAACAAGTGAACCAGCATCAATAAAATCTTCATCTGCAAGTTTAACATCAAGTAGACCACTTTTAAATTCAACATA
>WSYQ01001542.1:0-17514 GCA_011426435.1 Lysiphlebus fabarum
AAAAACAATTAATTTTTTTTTTTTTTAATAAATAAATAGTTTTCAATCAAATAAATAGCTATGAAAAAAAAAATTGAAAACAATTTATCTTTTAATTTTTGAATAAACAAATAGCTGAAAAGAAAAATGGACTCAAGAAGAATACAATTGATTTTCTATTTTTTAAATAAATGAATAAAATTAATTTAAATAAATTTTATTTTAATGAACAAATAGCTAAAAGGAAGAATGTACTCAAGAAAAAGACAATTTATTTTTCATTATTTAAAGTAAACGAATAGCAAAAGGAAAAAATGTACTCAAGAAAAAGACAATTTATTTTTCATTTTTTAAATAAAAAAATCATTTTTAATGGACGAATAGCTAAAGAAAAGAATGTACTCGAAAAAAAGGCAATTTTTTTTTTCATTTTTTAAATTAAAAAATTATTTTTTTATAAACAAATAGTTAAAGGGAAAAATGTACTCGAAAAAAGACAATTCATTTTCCATTTTTAAAATAAATGAGTTATTTATTAATAAACAAATAGCTAGAGAAAAAAATGGTCTGAAGAAAAAGACAATATTTATTTTTCATTTTTTGAATAAATAAATTTTTTTTTTATAAATAAATAGCTGTCGAAAGAGATGGACTTAAAAATAGACAATTTTTAAAACATTTATCTGTCGTTGAAATAGTTATTGAGCTGTATCCTTTTCCTTAGCTATTTTCTGATAGAAAAAAATTCGATTCGAGCTTAGAAAATGGATGCAGCTTAAACAATAAAAAATGAAGTCTTTTTTTGAGTCCATTCTTCCGTTCAGCTATTCGTTAATTAAAAATGATTTATTTATTAAAAAATGAAACATAAATTGTCTATTTTTTAAGCATATTCTTCCCTTTAAGTAATTGTTTATTCAAAAAATAATAAATAAATTGTATTTTTCTCGAGTGGTTTTTTCCTTTCAGCAATTTGTTTATTTACAAAAAAATTCATTTATTTAAAAAAAAAAAAAATATGAATTGTCTTTTTTCGACTACATTCTTCCCTGTAGCTAAAACAATTTATTGATTGCGAAAAGGGAACATGAATTGTTTTTTCTTGAGTCCATTTTTTCCTCCAGCTCTTTGTTTTTCAAAAAATAAAACAAAAATTGTCTTTTTTTGAGTTTAGTTTTCCCTTTAGCTATTTTTTTCTGAAAAAAAAATTTATTCATTTAAGCAATAAAAAATAACTATTGTTTGTTTTTTTTTAGTACATTCTTCCCTTCATCTCTTTGTTTATTAAAAAATGATTTTTTAATTTAAAAATAAAAAATAAAAAATAAATTGTCTTTTTTTTGAGTCCATTTTTCTTTTTAGCTATTTGCTCATTAAAAAATAATTTATTCATTTGAAAAATAGAAAAGGAATTGTCTTTTTATTTGAGCACATTCTTTCCTTTAGCAGCTATTTGTTTATAAAAAAACAATTTACTTATTTAAAAAATGGAATATCATTTGTCTGTTTTTTGAGCACATTTTCCCCTTTAACTATTTGTTTATTTAAAAAATAAAATTAAATTGTATTTTTCCTGAGTCCATTTTTTTTTTTAGCAATTTGTTTATTAAAAATAAAATTATTTATTTAAAAAAAGAAAATCAAATTGTCTTTTTTTATGTACTTCCTTCTTTTTAGCCATTTCTTTAATAATGAATAAAGAATTAATTATCTTTTTTTTTATTGTCATTTCAATTATTCACTCTTTTCTACATGATGATAAAAAAGATGTAGTTTATATCGAATCCCTCCGTGGCTGAGTGGTCTAAAGCGTCCCATTTTATGCCCGATAATTTATTCGTCGCGAGTTCGAAACCCGCCAGGTGTTCGTTTAGAAAAAAAAAAACTTGTCTATAAATTTTTCTCTCCCTTTCGCGTTCCATTCTCTCTCTCTTATCTTCGACAAATAAGAAAATGCCCATGGCATTTGGAAATTATTTTTTTAAATCACAGCACTTTTTATACCGAAAAAATGTAATTTTTACAAGATGAGTTTTGAAATTAACATTTCTTAATGAAAAATGTAAATTTTACATCGTGAAGATTTAAACCACTGTTCCTTCGAAATAAATGCAATTTTTACACAAAAATATAAGAAACGCGTGATTACACAAAAAAAAATGAATTTCTACCGATTTTCAATACGGTCCTAAATTTTATATTTTTTTTTTGTAAAAAT
Source organism: Lysiphlebus fabarum (assembly GCA_011426435.1). Lineage (NCBI taxonomy): Eukaryota > Metazoa > Arthropoda > Insecta > Hymenoptera > Braconidae > Lysiphlebus > Lysiphlebus fabarum. The sequence goes on from WSYQ01001542.1 coordinate 2,198, forward strand.
CGCAGAAAATTTTTCTTAGTGCTGTAGTACAAAAAAAAAGTTTATACGATGTGAAGAAAGAAAGATGTAAGTATTCATACAATACAATCGTTTGTAAATTCGAATTGGTAATTGTCAAAAAACCGCTTCATTTTTTTAATCCAGAATCAAGCAAATTAAAAAGGTTGCATTCAATCAAAAATAGTTAACTTCATTCAAATAAATTTTGACACCTTTATTTCGCTGCTTTTGTTTTCGAAAACTTTGAATAAAAAAGTATGAATTTTGATGATCTACAATTCTGCAATAAAGGGAAAAACTGAATCTTTTTTGTATATAAAAATTTGAGATTTTTCTTTTGTTTTTATTTAATATATATTTTATTTAAATATATGGAATCTGAAAAAAAAAAATAAAATTATTAAATTAACAAAGTAATTGCATATAAGCTAATGAATTTTAGGTTAATATAAAACCTCAAAAGACCCCATTCATTCATGTTTTTTTTTCTACAAAACTATCCATTTAAAATCACAAATATAATTTAAATTAGAAATAAACAATAAAAACTGTCAAAAACAAACAGTCATTTAACAAGGTGTTATTTATGTTTGCGCATAGCATAGACGGCCGCGTATTCAGTTGCCACATCAGTGCTTTGTACTGCTGTATTAGCAGTACAACTTACTGAGAATATACGGGTGCTTACTGCTGATTTACCTAGACGTCCCGCTGCTGTGGCGGTCTACCATCAGCGGTACAGTAGACCGTGCTGGCAGCAAGAACGTTTTTTCAGTGTGAATATTCGTTTTATACCTATTTTTCAGGACATGACAAAGTGTGCAAGACTTGAAAGTTTTAGCTCGTAAATCGTGATACAGTTTTTTAGGTTCCAGGTATAATTGATATATATATATATATATCCTTAACGTAAACTTTCATCTAAGTGCAATCAATGATTATTTTATCGAGATATAATCTAAATCTTATTTTTAAAAGCAACATATGACTGACATACTGAAAGTAACATAGATTTCAATTAAAAAATAAATGTACATTAAAGATTGATTCAGCGAAATGCAGAAAACTTACTTTTCGTATTGATTAACCATCCATTGTGATTTTGATGTCGGAAGTTTAATTTGTTGGTTATCACGAAAGATTTTACGCACTTATGTAGCTTTGCCTACATCTGCAAAAGAGTCCAGTCTCCCTTCTGTTCTGGCACAATCCTAGCGTCACGACTGAAAGAATAATATCCTGGGTTGTTATGATAATCGCATAGTATCGCGTCACATCAAGTCAAGCCGCCCAGAAAATTGCCTCTTCTGCATCACAATGACATACCCCTAGCGACGAATTGTTTGCCTCTCGACAGTGGTTTGATAGTTCTTTTCCCCTCAGCAGATTCTACTTTTAATATTTTTATTCCTTATTTCTTGTAGGTTTTTCCGACAAATTTTATAAATAATGATAATTAGTGATTAATAAACTTTTATTTTGTCAAACAGTTCACGAAATAACAGATAATTTGATTACCGTTCAGAATAGGTTGGAAAAATAAAGTCACAATAATTCCCTCACACGGAAATACGTTTCTGGCCAATTGAATTGCATATATTCTTCTTTTTCGTCAACAGAGCCATTCTAAATAAAAGTCGTCAGTGTTTGGTGGCAACTTAGACTTAGAAACGATGAGAAGCCCCTGGAGCCTAATGGTAAAGGTAATTGCTCGATAAGCAAAAGATTCGGGTCCGAACTTTTCATTTTTTCTATATATTTTCTTTTAAGAAATTACATTTTTTTTTTCAAATATTTATTTTTTTGATATATCCTGTTTATATGTAACAAATAAAGAATATATAAGTTTTTTATTTTTAATATACAATACAATTGGCCGGAAACGTAAAAAAAATATAAACACAAAGATATATAATTAGAAATATATATATTTTTTTCATATTTTATATATATTATTTCCGTGGGGGGCCTAATAAGGTATAATGATACGGTATATATTTTTTTGTTGAAATAGACAATAAAACAGAAATTTTATCAGTCATTGTTCTAAAAAGCTATCAACAAAAACAGCGAAGCTAAGTCATTTTATATCTACAGAAATAGTAGAGAAGAGGAATGGTATAATGAATTAAATCTGAATAGAAAAATACAAAAAATAAAAAGCAGTCGTAGGATTTGCAAGAACGATCAGGCGTTAACGAGATACAAATCCCATTACAGCGTAAACCTTCTCAATCCGTCACCCTCTACGGACTGAATCGTTCTATTCTTTTTGCCTTTGACCCTAACGATTGAAGCTAAGGACCACGAGCCATGTCAATTTGGATAATGTTTCTATCTCAATTTCACTATTATTTGAACATATGTCTGTTTTCTTTTATCTTTCGAGCTATTCATTGTCGTCCCCAGTTCTATACATCTCTTTCCTTCTTTCCGTTACTTGGCACAACTCAGACCCAGGGAATATCTATCCCTGGGACATCTGCGCGCTGATTGAATCTTCAATCTCACCATTCTCATAGCAAACGATTGGCTGAACAACGATATGATTGAAACGAGTGTATGTTTGAAACGAGTGTATGATTGAAACGGGTAGTATGCTGGTTTGCCTAGCTACAAACATTCAATCTCCGCAATAGTCGATTCTAAACCTTCAGCTTTATCATAGATAGTCAATTGTGCTTGTATTCGGTTTTCTATAAATCACTGAATAAATCGATTTGATCACAAATAAAAAAAACTGAAAAATATAGGGAAATAAATTTTAATGTACACATGATATGTGATCTTCGATATGATTAAAAATTGTTTTTCAGTCATATATTCATTATGCTTTAGATGCAGATTCGAGCGAGGAAATTGGACAAGACGATCAGAAATTTGTAGACACTGGAAAATTTCATAAAATGCAAGAAAGACCTGACGAAGATAAAGATAATGATGATAATCATAATAAAAATCATAATGATAATAACGATAGTAATAATGATGCTGACGATGATGATGACGATGATGATGACGATGATGATGAGGAGGATGATAATGATAATTATGATAATGACGATGAAGATGATGATAATGATGATGTTAATAATAATGGTCATAATGATGATGATGGTGATGGTGAAATGCAAGACGTATATAAAAAAAAAATAATACCTGTGAGGGTACATGATACTGCTTCGGATGAATCACGTGTGGGTATAAAACGTCAATCGTCTTCATCATCATCCTCATCAGGTGGATATGGTCACAGTATTGTTCAAGGAAACCAGAAAGGAAATAGTGATGGAATAGTAGGAGGCAAACCACGACGTGCACGTACTGCATTTACGTATGAACAGTTAGTAGCATTGGAAAACAAATTTAAAACAACAAGGTACTTGTCCGTATGTGAGCGATTAAATCTTGCTTTGTCATTATCGCTGACAGAAACTCAGGTCAAGATTTGGTTTCAAAATCGTCGGACGAAATGGAAAAAACAAAATCCTGGCCTCGACGTTAATAGTCCAACTGTTCCAACAACACCTCCACACCCATCTCCGTACGCTTCAGCGTTTCTTTTTGCCAATCACCCTCACCCTCATTCTCATTCACATCAACATTCACACAGTCATGCTCATCATTCTCCAGCACCTCCCCCAGGTTATTATCACCATCCTGCTCCATCTTATTCTTCAACAGCTCCAACGTTTTTTGGTCATCATCTTGCACAATCCATGCCATCACCAACAACAATACCAGCATCAACACCAAATTCTAATCTATCTCTATCTTCACATTCAGTACATTCACACACTCATGTACATCCACATGGGTAGCGATCTTTGTAAATACAACAGAAATTTTAAAAGGGTTCTTTTTCTGTTCACTTTGGATAAAAAAATAATTAATACCTGACTACTTTTGTTGATGAAAAAATGCCTAATTTGAGATACTTTATATGAAAGCAACTTTTCACTTGTTTCACTGTTGACCACTGTTATTGATAGAAGCAGGTTGTGGTATTAGGAGAAGCCTTGCTAGTGGTAATATACTGAGATATTAAGTTTAAATATACTAAACATTCAAAACAACCGTAGAATGGGAAATGCACAATATTATATTGGTATTATTTCAATCAAAGTATTTCAAAATATGTCAGAAATAAAATCTTCTTAATAACTGTAAAAAATAAATACTATATACGTTACAATTGTAAATAAATTTTTATTTATGAAATCAATTGTCAATTTTAAAATCAGTTTTTACAGTTTTTTCCACTTGAAAAAATAAAAATACATTTGATTAATATATGAATTCAGCAATTAAAGTATCAGAATCGATAGGATTTATAAGCAAGGAGTTTTTTATTTAAACCTTGTAACTCAATATCACATCCTTTACAAAAAATTAACAATGCAGAATATACTAATTTCAATCTACAAGTACCATAATAGTTGGGTTTCAATTTTTTATACGTTAGTATTAAGTATAAAGATGATAGGTTTTATAAAAAGCAAGAGTTACTTTACAACAAATCACCAATGACAAAAACTAATATGAATATTTTTTTTCAATTTTGATGACTAAAATCACATTTCGTGCAGGGGAGCGTTCGATAGCTGGCCGAGGCCAAAAATCCGGCCAATTTTTTGTTATAGTGGATTTTACATTTTTGTAGTGGTAGCATCACTGAGTTTGAATTCAAAACTTAAGCAATATTTCTCTGACTGAATATTTTTCTGACTCATAAATGGTAAGTGGATATTTTTATCTAAATTATTTAATAAGTTCTTTAATTTATTGTTTATGTGAAATTTTATTAACATAACACCGTAAACACTGTAGAATTTGTAGAAAACAATCGTACCTAATCCAGGAGGTTATGTTAGCAATTATTTTTTGTTTTAAAGCATATGTCAATTTTTTTTTTTGATCTTTTAGGATCTAGAGCAAGCTGGTGTTGTTGTTTTGCAAGCTATTCAGCATGCTATTGACACTGATTCATCAAGTAGTAGTGATGAAGAAGAAGAAAATAATTTAATGAGACGACTGATTGTTGTTGCTCGAGAACCAAATGACATTCCAATCCGGGTTGACAACTATATTGACAATGTTGTGTTTCGTAGTTAACTACCCTGGCGGAACTGGCAATATCGCTTTTGTCGCCTGGGCGATAGCAAAACCAGAGTAAAGCCAGAGATAATAAATATCGAAAATTAATTAGACCAAACGTGAATTTTGGCTGTCTATGAATATATTCTTTAAGATGAATTGTTATTTTACCTCTTGGTAGCAAAAACATTAATTTAAACACATAAAAATAGTTAAAACAAGTAATAATAAAGTTGGCAAATTTTGACGTTTTGAGGTTGACTTAAATCGGCTAGGTACAAAAGTCCCTAGCGTAAAGCAATAGTAAATCCAGACCTTTTCCAGAGTAAAACCAGACTTGTAAAAATGCCAATAATTAATAACATTATCAATAATTATTAATAAACAATAATAGATTAATATATTTTATTGAATTTTAGAGACTTTTTTATTGTTTAAATGAATTTTTTGTAAGAAAAAAAAAAAAAAAACACATCAATCTCTGGCGATACAAAAGCCAGAGAAAAGCCAGAGTAAAGCCAGAGTGAAACCAGACCAAAGCCAGAGCAAATCCAGAGTTGTAAAAATGGCATTTATTTATAACAATAGTAATAATTATTAATAAACAATAATAAATTAACATGTTTTATTGAATTTTAGAGACTTTTTTATTGTTTAAATTAATTTTTTGTAAGAAAAAAAAAAAAAAACACATCAATCTCTGGCGATACAAAAGCCAGAGAAAAGCCAGAGTAAAGCCAGAGTAAAACCAGACCAAAGCCAGAGCAAAGCCAGAGCAAATCCAGAGTTGTAAAAATGGCATTTATTTATAACAATAGTAATAATTATTAATAAACAATAATAAATTAACATGTTTTATTGAATTTTAGAGACTTTTTTATTGTTTAAATGAATTTTTTGTAAGAAAAAAAAAAAAAACACATCAATCTCTGGCGATACAAAAGCCAGAGTAAAGCCAGAGTGAAACCAGACCAAAGCCAGAGCAAAGCCAGAGCAAATCCAGAGTTGTAAAAATGCCAATAATTAATAACATTATCAATAATATTACTATTGTTATAAATAAATGCCATTTTTACAACTCTGGATTTGCTCTGGCTTTGCTCTGGCTTTGGTCTGGTTTTACTCTGGCTTTACTCTGGCTTTTCTCTGGCTTTTGTATCGCCAGAGATTGATGTGTTTTTTTTTTTTTTTCTTACAAAAAATTAATTTAAACAATAAAAAAGTCTCTAAAATTCAATAAAACATGTTAATTTATTATTGTTTATTAATAATTATTACTATTGTTATAAATAAATGCCATTTTTACAACTCTGGATTTGCTCTGGCTTTGGTCTGGTTTCACTCTGGCTTTACTCTGGCTTTTCTCTGGCTTTTGTATCGCCAGAGATTGATGTGTTTTTTTTTTTTTTTTCTTACAAAAAATTCATTTAAACAATAAAAAAGTCTCTAAAATTCAATAAAATATATTAATCTATTATTGTTTATTAATAATTATTGATAATGTTATTAATTATTGGCATTTTTACAAGTCTGGTTTTACTCTGGAAAAGGTCTGGATTTACTATTGCTTTACGCTAGGGACTTTTGTACCTAGCCGATTTAAGTCAACCTCAAAACGTCAAAATTTGCCAACTTTATTATTACTTGTTTTAACTATTTTTATGTGTTTAAATTAATGTTTTTGCTACCAAGAGGTAAAATAACAATTCATCTTAAAGAATATATTCATAGACAGCCAAAATTCACGTTTGGTCTAATTAATTTTCGATATTTATTATCTCTGGCTTTACTCTGGTTTTGCTATCGCCCAGGCGACAAAAGCGATATTGTTCTGCTCTGGCTTCGCTCTTACCATTTCCGCCAGGGAATTGTCCTGAAATATTTCAAAGTCATTTTCGTCTTACATGGGAAGCATATGAAACTCTGGAAAATGAAGTAGGACCAATTCTAAATCAAAATGTTAATGAATTTGTATTTGGAAGACCATCTATGCCAATCAGGAAGCAAATATTGTCAGTATTATGGCTATTGGCCACACCTGAATCATACAGGTTAATATTTACTCATGATATCTATTGTATTCTTTTTTTTACACGTCTTCATTTAATTAATCAATTAATTAATCCATTTATTCATTTATTTATTTATTTATTTATTTATTTATTTATTTATTTATTTATTTATTTATTTAATGCAGATCAATTGGAGATCGTTTTGATATGGGAAAGTCATCACTATTTCACAGTTTCCACCTTGTCGTGCAAGCTCTCAATGAAATTGCACCACGTGTAATAACTTGGCCATCACAAGAACGTCGACAGGTCATCAGACAACATCTTGAAGAGGCTGGTGGTCTCCCCAATGTTGTTGGTGCAATCGATGGAACTTTTATCCGGATAAAAGCTCCTCGTGATGACAAAGAAGTGTATGTGACTAGAAAGTGCTGTTATGCATATACACTTCAAGGTATTTGTGATCATGAATTAAAATTTATTGATGTTTTTACTGGTTATCTAGGGTCAGTTAGTGACATCAGAATATTTGAAAATTCTCATATTTACCATGATATTATTGCAAATCAAGGTCAATATTTTAGTCAAGGTGAATTTATTATTGGTGATAAGGCTCATCCTGTTTTTGATTGGTGTGTTGCACCATTTATTGACCGAGGAAATTTAACACAGGCTCAAAGAAATTTTAACACAGCACTATCTCGACAAAGAGCCACGATTGAACGATGCTGGGCTTTGCTATTTGGTCGATTCCGTAGATTGAAATATTTAGATATGAATCGAAATGATTTAATCCCAGGAACCATAATAGCATGCTGTGTCCTTCATAATATTTGTCTTGACCATGGTCCAGGTCAAATGGAGGAATATGAGGTAGAGGGAAGACAGTATATATTGCAAAACAATGGTCCACCAGTTGAAAGAGAAAATCGTGGAATAGAAGAATATGATCTTGAATTTCATAATATTGCAGGAACAGCTTATCGTAATCAATTATGTACTAACTTCAATAACAGAATCCTGCCTCAATAAATTATAATATATAATTTTATTATAATTTTTTATAACTATATAAATATACCTGTTTACATAAAAATATATAAATAAATAAAATATAAGCATTAATATACCTATATAAATTATATAAATTCAAAACTACTACTAAATTGTTACTAATAATAATGACAATTATTTATTTAGTCAAATAATTTAATAATTAATGTATGTACCAAGAATAAATACATCTTCATTAATTTTATTTATTTTTTTTATTATTTATTATAATTATTTGACAATATGATACAAAGATAGCTTGCAATTCAACTGCTTGTCACATATTATATAAATTCTTATTAAAAAAAATATTTTTACTGATATTATTTTTCACATACATAATAATACCTGTTTTGGTCATTACAAAAATATTAACTTTTATATTTTACCTATCAATGTATGTAACAGCAATAAATACATGTTTATTAATTATTTTTTAATTATATCGTTTGATGCATTTTTTTTTCATTATTTTTAATGATAATTATCTGACAAAATAACATCAAGCTGACTTGCAGTTCGACTGCTTGTCACATATTATATAAATTCTTATTAAAAAAAATATTTTTACTGATATTATTTTTCACATACATAATAATACCTGTTTTGGTCATTACAAAAATATTAACTTTTATATTTTACATATCAATGTATGTAACAGCAATAAATACATGTTTATTAATTATTTTTTAATTATATCGTTTGATGCATTTTTTTTTCATTATTTTTAATGATAAATATCTGACAAAATAACATCAAGATGACTTGCAGTTTGACTGCTTGTCACATATTATATGTGACAGTCTGTTTTGGTCATTACAAAAAATACATGTAAAAAAAACAAATGTTTTTCCCTAAAAATATCAGGTATTCAAGTTTACACATAATAATACCTGCCCTATACTTATTACAACAATATTATCTTATATCATTGTTGTTTATATTTTATTCAATATTATTTTGTACCAATCAGTCTCAAGTTTAACAGTCTGAGATAAAGATGATATATAACAGTCTTTGTTATTATTTTTTTTATATTTTATATCAGTCTCCAATGTAACAGCCTGAAATAATCATGATGCTTATTAGTTATTATTTTTTTTTTTAATTGATTCAACAAACAATTCAGTAAGACGATCCAATGAAGCTCTTGTTGCTTTTTTTTCTTCAAGCTTCTCCCTATGACGACGTTCTTGCTCTTTCCTATTTTCTTCTTCCATTTTTATTATATCATCAACTGTCAGCTTTTTTTTTTTGCAAGGAAGTTTATCTTTATTTACTTCTTTTTCACCAGATCTGGCTATACCATCACTTGACTTTGTCATTCCTCTGGATGATGATGCCAAGTCTTGTGGGCTGATAGTTGTTTTTTTCCAAAAATGGAATCAAAGCGATCATAATATTCAAAATCAATTCTAGCAGCACCACTGTCTTTATTGTACGACATGTTGTATTTTTTTTTAATATATTTGTCTTTTAGCTTTTTAAATTTATCACGACATTGAATTTTATTATATGAAAAACCTTCTTCTTTCATTTTATTTGAAATAGACAACCAAACTTTATCATTAGTGTACTTGGTTGAAATCATAGCTTCTTGATGGTCTTCAAAATTAGCAATTAAGGCCAAAACTGCATTTTTTGTCCATCTACCATTGGATTTATTTTCAGTCAATATTAAATTAAATTTATCATCACCAAGGTTATCACAATTCTCATTATCATCTTCATCACTTGATGAGCTTGAAACATGAATACTTCGTTTTTTAGATAGCTTAGGAGAAACCAACATTTCATTAACATTCATTGCAGATCCACATGCCAAGTCGAGTTTTTTATTAAGTGGTTCAGTTGCTGCTTTAAATCGCTTTGCAGTTAATAGTTTTAATTTTGTGCTTGACGAGCACAATTTTTAGCTGTTGTCGTTTCTATTGAAGTTGTTGGTGGTGGTATTGTTGCTATTGTTGTTTTACTGTTGTTGGTCAGTGACTTTTGGTGTAATGCTGACAATTGTTCATTATCTTTTGAGACAACTGTTGAACCAGATCCTCCAGATGTGTCAGAAATAAAATTTGTTGACATTGAATTTGATGACAACATTGGCAATTGTTGATCACATTATTTTCTTCAAGTATGTATCATTCGAGACCATACAAATTCAGAATGTCAATTGTCATTGGGACGTACTCAATATCGTTATCTAAAAAAATCAAAATAAAATGAAAATAAGAAGTGATTCAGCATGTATAGGTACTTTATTTATATCCAACTTATTATTATTGTCTTTTCTTGCAAATAGACTTGGTAATGAGATTATGAAAAACAAAATTTATTATTAATTGTAATAGGTATATTATTTTTAGGTTAGGTACTTACTTGTCATGTTGACTAAAGCTAAATATCCATTTTCAATAACAACATTGCCATCAACATCACTTAATAAATAGTGGGTCTCGAGAGAAATTATTTTTTCCATTTTTGTTATAATATTATTTGGTATTTGATAAAATTGTAATTTTTTTTTTATTTATGTGGTCCAAGAATAACAATGAATAACAACAAGATCGACCGCCAAAAAAAAATAACTTGTATTTTTGGAACTGGTTATTTTTACAGAAAGTTTTCGATTTATCAAGTTTCCGTTCTGATGGCCGAGGCCCAGGCCCTCGGCCAGCTATCGAACGCTCCCCAGTAATAGTACGAAATAATAAGTATACTAAGAAAAATCGTGTCTTGGTTGGATCCGTAGATTTACGTATTCCAGAAAAACTGTGTTGTCAAATATTTATTTTTCGATAGAATATATAATTGCTAAGGTATATATAAATGCTTAGAAATATAATTGCCGGTAATTTTTTATTACCTGTGCATGGTTGGTAGATCCTGCTAAGGTATATAATTTTTTTTTTTAAGTCCACGAAAATATTTATTTCTATGTTTTTTCTTTCCAGAAAAATAAATTTCGATTTTTTTCTCAGTCCAGCAAAAGAATTTTATTTTATTTTGGTAAAACTACCTCAAAGTAATAGAGCCACTACGAATACGGAAAAGGCCATAATCTGTGATATTTCGCCGCAGGAAGCCTTGGGCCTGAATTCCGTGTTTGCCCTCACGTTCATGTTAAATGTTAATATCTAATATATAAAAATCTCGTGTCCCGGTGTTTGTCATCGAACTCCTCCGAAACCACTTGACCGATTCCCTTGAAATTTTCCATGGATTTTCCTTAGGACTGAGAATCGAATATAAACTATATTTCAACCCTCTAATTTATAAGGGTGGTTCACCCTTAAGGGAAAAAATGGAAACCCTACTATACACCATCTATACTTTATACATAAATACATACGATGGTCGGTAATGCAGTTTTCATCCAAATAGTTATACGAATAATATATACATAAAATATTTGCATCTAATTAGCCTAAGGTTGATCAAATCAAAATAAACTATTATATGGATTCTATTGGAATTTTTTTGGAGAATATTGGAGTGAAGTTAATTTTCTTTGGGAGTTGATAGTTTAATTAATATTAATTAATTAAGATTTAGGGGCACAGGCAGCCTGGATTTTGTTAATTTTCAACTTTTTCAAGTTATTTTTTTTTTAATTGATAGATGATTCTTTGAGGAATTATAAAATTATAAAATGCAAAAAAAATTCATTGGGAGTTCTTCAATTAATTATTAAAAATTATTATAATTTTTAAATTGTTGCTATACGCTGATTAATCATTTCGGTCAATTGCGCATTCCTATACTTCTAAACCCTATCATGGATGTGTAAAAATGTGTTTATAATCAAATATGTAATTGTTTTTCCTGATTTTAAAGACTAAATTATATAACAAAAAATATAGGTTCGAATACTTATTTCGATTTAAATAATAGGTAACTACGTTTTTTTGAGAGTAATTATAAAATTAAAGCTGTTACACATATACACGTCTACACATACATGCTAGAGTTAGGAAGTATAAGAAAGCGCAATCGACCGAAATGATTGATCAGCGCATAGCAACAATCAAAAAATTATAATATTTTTTAATAATTAATTGAAGAACTCCCAATGAAATTTTTTTGCATTTTATAATTTTATAATTCCTCAAAGAATCATCTATCAATTAAAAAAAAAATAACTTGAAAAAGTTGAAAATTAACAAAATCCAGGCTGCCTGTGCCCCTAAATCTTAATTAATTAATATTAATTAAACCATCAACTCCCAAAGAAAATTAACTTCACGCCAAAAATCTCCAAAAAAACTCCAATAGAATCTATATAATAGTTTATTGTGATTCCATGCGTATTTTTATATGTATAAATATTTATATAATATACATATTCGCTCAAATCATATGTTGACTGTATATATACATGTATATTTTTTTTACATTTACTGCAGATATTTCAGTATAATAATGATGTGAATATTTATTTTTCTTTGTAAATATTAATTATTCAATTTTGTCAAATTGAAAAGTTGATAAAATGAAATAAGTTAAGTCAAGCGCTACGTCAAACCTATAGTGTTTTGTAGGAATATTTTATATCGTAATAAAACGACTTCAAATTTTTAAAATTGTGTTTTGGAAGAATTTGTATGATGAATTATTATTACTTTATTTTTAAATACGATTTGAGAATAATTATAATTCAAAATTATTTACATCTTAAGTTTTGTCGTTCATTTACAAAGTAATTCAAACAGAGCCAGAAAATTTAAAATTAAATATCACTATTTCTTCAATAAAAAAATTAGTATATGACCGAGAAATTGGTCATAATAATTCAAATAAGGCCCACATAAAGAAAAAAATTCATGACCATTTTCACCCACATTTCGTTGAATAAAAAAAAATGATAAGCCCAAAAGACCAAAAAAAAATATATTAAACTGTATAAAGGGAGTATCTCCACGCAAATAGAAATAAAAAGTTTAGGTCACAGCACTGTAAGAATTAAAACAAAAAGTCTATGTTGGAGCCCGAAATTTTTGCTTGATAATGTACAAATTTCAGCCAACTACGGCGAAATCGTATTCGGTTAAAAATACGGAATATATATCTGCATGTGTGTGATCTGTATATACAAGTATAGAGCGGCGTGTGACGCATCAATGACACTCGGATACACTCGGCCTCACGTTTATGTCAAATATTAATGAATTTCATAAACTTTAATCAACAATATCTCCGAACTGCGATGGGACAAGAATATAATTTTTTACCAAAATTATCTAGACAATATCAATTTTATCATACTAATTTGTTATCAAATCGGTAAACTCAGTTTTTTTGTTAGAATAAAAAATATACAAGAAAAAAAAATATTAAATAAAAATTCTTATACATGCCATGTTAAGGTTGTTTTCCGAAATCAAGGTAGAATGAATATTTGTGCTTAAAAACGCTATATACCGTAACGTTATATTTTATGTCCGGGTCCCCAAGATTTTTGTGCTGCTACTGATTGAAATATTGACTACTGTAGTATTAGTGTATATACTAATATACACTAATACTATGCTAGTACTCAAAATTTACATCGTGAAACACTGCTATTTCACACTATAAAAAAAATCCTATTGTATGTTTGTGTATGTCAGTATCTGTATGTTGATTCCCCTTTCCGCTAGAGAACAACAACGAAGGCGAGACAAACAGTGATGCCGAAGTATGAGTCCCCCACGCGCGCAAACTATAAAAAACAATAAATTACTGTTTTTAAAACTTGAATAATTATTAAACAAAACAGACGAAATGAAAAAAATTTATATCAAGAAATTTGTCGTTCTTAGGACTATAAACTGTTAAAATTTGAACGTTTTCTGGTGCGTTTTAAAAAAGTTATTAATAAAAATACATAAAAATATGAGGTAACACCTATACTTTGTGTATTAAAGTTGTCAACTTTGACAGTAAATATCTCAAAAAAAACACACAAGAAAAAATTTCAAAAAATTGACAATATAGATAATTATTTCATCAAAAAAATAAGACCAAAACAAAAAAAATCTGGTGCGATTTCAGATCTCCGTAAACAACCTTAAATCGTTCGAAAAGTTTACGTGCTTATAATTAATCAACTTTAAAACTAGATAGGACATAATTACAAAATTAGGATCATTAGATGTAGGGAAATTTTAAGATTTATCTATCAAAATATTGGAAAATCGGTAATTAGACTATTCGACGGAGATACTCCCTTAAGGTTGCTTCCGGATAATTGAATCGTCACTTAATTTTTTTTCTTTTTGGGTATTTCTTGAATGAAATAAATATCTATACTTCCAATTCTGACGTTGTTTTTTGAAATAATAAATGTCAAAGTTGACAACTTTTATACGCGAGGATAAGACTACAAGTTAAAATACCTTACATTTCTATTTTTAGAAAGTTCATTTGCCACAAAAAATCTTTTAATTGTAGTCTTCGGCACGACGAACACGATATAAAAAATTTAAATTTTTTTTTTGACCATTTTTCGATATATTCAATATTGACTTTTAAAAAATTTCGTCTTTTCCGCAATGAATTGGGTTTCTATCCGTGTGCACACAAGTATACACGCAGTAGTATACAGGCCCCCTAAACGTAAATAATAGTATTTCTCTGGCTTTCAGAGGCACTTCCACTGGAATTAAACTTTGTATCCATTTTTGAATTCACTGAGATAAAATGAAGATCCTAAATATTCTCTGGAATTTTCCAACTATTGCTTGAGGGTGTTTCCACCGCTTTTTTTCTGAATTTTACTGACTGCAAAACTGTTCTTTTCTTAAAAAAATTTTTTTTTTCTGAAAAATTCATGTCATGACAGCCAATAATATGTTATCAATTAAAAAGTGAGCCTCGACTTTTTTAATATTCAAATTCGTGAAAATTTTGAAAATTTTCGGAATTTTATCATCGATTTATATCCAAAATCAAAAAATCGAAATGAAAAATGTCTTGATAATTTGCGTAGATATTTATTTTTAAGTTTTAAAAACTTCATAATTTTAAAAATATCCTTAATATAATAATGTTGATTGTCATGAGAAAAGTATTTTAGAAAAAAAAATTATTTACAAAAAAGGTAGGTAAGTGGGTAGGTCATATTTAGAAATAAACGGGCTGGAAACACCCTCAAAGAAGGGGTGGTAACTTCTAAAA
>WSYQ01001543.1:0-86598 GCA_011426435.1 Lysiphlebus fabarum
AATTTTTTTTAAAAAAAAAAAAAAAAAAACACATCAATCTCTGGCGATACAAAAGCCAGAGAAAAGCCAGAGTAAAGCCAGAGTAAAACCAGACCAAAGCCAGAGCAAAGCCAGAGCAAATCCAGAGTTGTAAAAATGCCAATAATTAATAACATTATCAATAATATTACTATTGTTATAAATAAATGCCATTTTTACAACTCTGGATTTGCTCTGGCTTTGCTCTGGCTTTGGTCTGGTTTTACTCTGGCTTTACTCTGGCTTTTCTCTGGCTTTTGTATCGCCAGAGATTGATGTGTTTTTTTTTTTTTTTTTACAAAAAATTAATTTAAACAATAAAAAAGTCTCTAAAATTCAATAAAACATGTTAATTTATTATTGTTTATTAATAATTATTACTATTGTTATAAATAAATGCCATTTTTACAACTCTGGATTTGCTCTGGCTTTGCTCTGGCTTTGGTCTGGATTCACTCTGGATTTGCTCTGGCTTTGCTCTGGCTTTTGTATCGCCAGAGATTGATGTGTTTTTTTTTTTTTTTTACAAAAAATTAATTTAAACAATTAAAAAATCTCTAAAATTCAATAAAACATGTTAATTTATTATTGTTTATTAATAATTATTGATAATGTTATTAATTATTGGCATTTTTACAAGTCTGGTTTTACTCTGGAAAAGGTCTGGATTTACTATTGCTTTACGCTAGGGACTTTTGTACCTAGCCGATTCAAGTCAACCTCAAAACGTCAAAATTTGCCAACTTTATTATTACTTGTTTTAACTATTTTTATGTGTTTAAATTAATGTTTTTGCTACCAAGAGGTAAAATAACAATTCATCTTAAAGAATATATTCATAGACAGCCAAAATTCACGTTTGGTCTAATTAATTTTCGATATTTATTATCTCTGGCTTTACTCTGGTTTTGCTATCGCCCAGGCGACAAAAGCGATATTGTTCTGCTCTGGCTTCGCTCTTACCATTTCCGCCAGGGAATTGTCCTGAAATATTTCAAAGTCATTTTCGTCTTACATGGGAAGCATATGAAACTCTGGAAAATGAAGTAGGACCAATTCTAAATCAAAATGTTAATGAATTTGTATTTGGAAGACCATCTATGCCAATCAGGAAGCAAATATTGTCAGTATTATGGCTATTGGCCACACCTGAATCATACAGGTTAATATTTACTCATGATATCTATTGTATTCTTTTTTTTACACGTCTTCATTTAATTAATTAATTAATTAATCCATTTATTCATTTATTTATTTATTTATTTATTTATTTATTTATTTATTTATTTATTTATTTATTTAATGCAGATCAATTGGAGATCGTTTTGATATGGGAAAGTCATCACTATTTCACAGTTTCCACCTTGTCGTGCAAGCTCTCAATGAAATTGCACCACGTGTAATAACTTGGCCATCACAAGAACGTCGACAGGTCATCAGACAACATCTTGAAGAGGCTGGTGGTCTCCCCAATGTTGTTGGTGCAATCGATGGAACTTTTATCCGGATAAAAGCTCCTCGTGATGACAAAGAAGTGTATGTGACTAGAAAGTGCTGTTATGCATATACACTTCAAGGTATTTGTGATCATGAATTAAAATTTATTGATGTTTTTACTGGTTATCTAGGGTCAGTTAGTGACATCAGAATATTTGAAAATTCTCATATTTACCATGATATTATTGCAAATCAAGGTCAATATTTTAGTCAAGGTGAATTTATTATTGGTGATAAGGCTCATCCTGTTTTTGATTGGTGTGTTGCACCATTTATTGACCGAGGAAATTTAACACAGGCTCAAAGAAATTTTAACACAGCACTATCTCGACAAAGAGCCACGATTGAACGATGCTGGGCTTTGCTATTTGGTCGATTCCGTAGATTGAAATATTTAGATATGAATCGAAATGATTTAATCCCAGGAACCATAATAGCATGCTGTGTCCTTCATAATATTTGTCTTGACCATGGTCCAGGTCAAATGGAGGAATATGAGGTAGAGGGAAGACAGTATATATTGCAAAACAATGGTCCACCAGTTGAAAGAGAAAATCGTGGAATAGAAGAATATGATCTTGAATTTCATAATATTGCAGGAATAGCTTATCGTAATCAATTATGTACTAACTTCAATAACAGAATCCTGCCTCAATAAATTATAATATATAATTTTATTATAATTTTTTATAACTATATAAATATACCTGTTTACATAAAAATATATAAATAAATAAAATATAAGCATTAATATACCTATATAAATTATATAAATTCAAAACTACTACTAAATTGTTACTAATAATAATGACAATTATTTATTTAGTCAAATAATTTAATAATTAATGTATGTACCAAGAATAAATACATCTTCATTAATTTTATTTATTTTTTTTATTATTTATTATAATTATTTGACAATATGATACAAAGATAGCTTGCAATTCAACTGCTTGTCACATATTATATAAATTCTTATTAAAAAAAATATTTTTACTGATATTATTTTTCACATACATAATAATACCTGTTTTGGTCATTACAAAAATATTAACTTTTATATTTTACCTATCAATGTATGTAACAGCAATAAATACATGTTTATTAATTATTTTTTAATTATATCGTTTGATGCATTTTTTTTTCATTATTTTTAATGATAATTATCTGACAAAATAACATCAAGCTGACTTGCAGTTCGACTGCTTGTCACATATTATATAAATTCTTATTAAAAAAAATATTTTTACTGATATTATTTTTCACATACATAATAATACCTGTTTTGGTCATTACAAAAATATTAACTTTTATATTTTACATATCAATGTATGTAACAGCAATAAATACATGTTTATTAATTATTTTTTAATTATATCGTTTGATGCATTTTTTTTTCATTATTTTTAATGATAAATATCTGACAAAATAACATCAAGATGACTTGCAGTTTGACTGCTTGTCACATATTATATGTGACAGTCTGTTTTGGTCATTACAAAAAATACATGTAAAAAAAACAAATGTTTTTCCCTAAAAATATCAGGTATTCAAGTTTACACATAATAATACCTGCCCTATACTTATTACAACAATATTATCTTATATCATTGTTGTTTATATTTTATTCAATATTATTTTGTACCAATCAGTCTCAAGTTTAACAGTCTGAGATAAAGATGATATATAACAGTCTTTGTTATTATTTTTTTTATATTTTATATCAGTCTCCAATGTAACAGCCTGAAATAATCATGATGCTTATTAGTTATTATTTTTTTTTTTAATTGATTCAACAAACAATTCAGTAAGACGATCCAATGAAGCTCTTGTTGCTTTTTTTTCTTCAAGCTTCTCCCTATGACGACGTTCTTGCTCTTTCCTATTTTCTTCTTCCATTTTTATTATATCATCAACTGTCAGCTTTTTTTTTTTGCAAGGAAGTTTATCTTTATTTACTTCTTTTTCACCAGATCTGGCTATACCATCACTTGACTTTGTCATTCCTCTGGATGATGATGCCAAGTCTTGTGGGCTGATAGTTGTTTTTTTCCAAAAATGGAATCAAAGCGATCATAATATTCAAAATCAATTCTAGCAGCACCACTGTCTTTATTGTACGACATGTTGTATTTTTTTTTAATATATTTGTCTTTTAGCTTTTTAAATTTATCACGACATTGAATTTTATTATATGAAAAACCTTCTTCTTTCATTTTATTTGAAATAGACAACCAAACTTTATCATTAGTGTACTTGGTTGAAATCATAGCTTCTTGATGGTCTTCAAAATTAGCAATTAAGGCCAAAACTGCATTTTTTGTCCATCTACCATTGGATTTATTTTCAGTCAATATTAAATTAAATTTATCATCACCAAGGTTATCACAATTCTCATTATCATCTTCATCACTTGATGAGCTTGAAACATGAATACTTCGTTTTTTAGATAGCTTAGGAGAAACCAACATTTCATTAACATTCATTGCAGATCCACATGCCAAGTCGAGTTTTTTATTAAGTGGTTCAGTTGCTGCTTTAAATCGCTTTGCAGTTAATAGTTTTAATTTTGTGCTTGACGAGCACAATTTTTAGCTGTTGTCGTTTCTATTGAAGTTGTTGGTGGTGGTATTGTTGCTATTGTTGTTTTACTGTTGTTGGTCAGTGACTTTTGGTGTAATGCTGACAATTGTTCATTATCTTTTGAGACAACTGTTGAACCAGATCCTCCAGATGTGTCAGAAATAAAATTTGTTGACATTGAATTTGATGACAACATTGGCAATTGTTGATCACATTATTTTCTTCAAGTATGTATCATTCGAGACCATACAAATTCAGAATGTCAATTGTCATTGGGACGTACTCAATATCGTTATCTAAAAAAATCAAAATAAAATGAAAATAAGAAGTGATTCAGCATGTATAGGTACTTTATTTATATCCAACTTATTATTATTGTCTTTTCTTGCAAATAGACTTGGTAATGAGATTATGAAAAACAAAATTTATTATTAATTGTAATAGGTATATTATTTTTAGGTTAGGTACTTACTTGTCATGTTGACTAAAGCTAAATATCCATTTTCAATAACAACATTGCCATCAACATCACTTAATAAATAGTGGGTCTCGAGAGAAATTATTTTTTCCATTTTTGTTATAATATTATTTGGTATTTGATAAAATTGTAATTTTTTTTTTATTTATGTGGTCCAAGAATAACAATGAATAACAACAAGATCGACCGCCAAAAAAAAATAACTTGTATTTTTGGAACTGGTTATTTTTACAGAAAGTTTTCGATTTATCAAGTTTCCGTTCTGATGGCCGAGGCCCAGGCCCTCGGCCAGCTATCGAACGCTCCCCAGTAATAGTACGAAATAATAAGTATACTAAGAAAAATCGTGTCTTGGTTGGATCCGTAGATTTACGTATTCCAGAAAAACTGTGTTGTCAAATATTTATTTTTCGATAGAATATATAATTGCTAAGGTATATATAAATGCTTAGAAATATAATTGCCGGTAATTTTTTATTACCTGTGCATGGTTGGTAGATCCTGCTAAGGTATATAATTTTTTTTTTTAAGTCCACGAAAATATTTATTTCTATGTTTTTTCTTTCCAGAAAAATAAATTTCGATTTTTTTCTCAGTCCAGCAAAAGAATTTTATTTTATTTTGGTAAAACTACCTCAAAGTAATAGAGCCACTACGAATACGGAAAAGGCCATAATCTGTGATATTTCGCCGCAGGAAGCCTTGGGCCTGAATTCCGTGTTTGCCCTCACGTTCATGTTAAATGTTAATATCTAATATATAAAAATCTCGTGTCCCGGTGTTTGTCATCGAACTCCTCCGAAACCACTTGACCGATTCCCTTGAAATTTTCCATGGATTTTCCTTAGGACTGAGAATCGAATATAAACTATATTTCAACCCTCTAATTTATAAGGGTGGTTCACCCTTAAGGGAAAAAATGGAAACCCTACTATACACCATCTATACTTTATACATAAATACATACGATGGTCGGTAATGCAGTTTTCATCCAAATAGTTATACGAATAATATATACATAAAATATTTGCATCTAATTAGCCTAAGGTTGATCAAATCAAAATAAACTATTATATGGATTCTATTGGAATTTTTTTGGAGAATATTGGAGTGAAGTTAATTTTCTTTGGGAGTTGATAGTTTAATTAATATTAATTAATTAAGATTTAGGGGCACAGGCAGCCTGGATTTTGTTAATTTTCAACTTTTTCAAGTTATTTTTTTTTTAATTGATAGATGATTCTTTGAGGAATTATAAAATTATAAAATGCAAAAAAAATTCATTGGGAGTTCTTCAATTAATTATTAAAAATTATTATAATTTTTAAATTGTTGCTATACGCTGATTAATCATTTCGGTCAATTGCGCATTCCTATACTTCTAAACCCTATCATGGATGTGTAAAAATGTGTTTATAATCAAATATGTAATTGTTTTTCCTGATTTTAAAGACTAAATTATATAACAAAAAATATAGGTTCGAATACTTATTTCGATTTAAATAATAGGTAACTACGTTTTTTTGAGAGTAATTATAAAATTAAAGCTGTTACACATATACACGTCTACACATACATGCTAGAGTTAGGAAGTATAAGAAAGCGCAATCGACCGAAATGATTGATCAGCGCATAGCAACAATCAAAAAATTATAATATTTTTTAATAATTAATTGAAGAACTCCCAATGAAATTTTTTTGCATTTTATAATTTTATAATTCCTCAAAGAATCATCTATCAATTAAAAAAAAAATAACTTGAAAAAGTTGAAAATTAACAAAATCCAGGCTGCCTGTGCCCCTAAATCTTAATTAATTAATATTAATTAAACCATCAACTCCCAAAGAAAATTAACTTCACGCCAAAAATCTCCAAAAAAACTCCAATAGAATCTATATAATAGTTTATTGTGATTCCATGCGTATTTTTATATGTATAAATATTTATATAATATACATATTCGCTCAAATCATATGTTGACTGTATATATACATGTATATTTTTTTTACATTTACTGCAGATATTTCAGTATAATAATGATGTGAATATTTATTTTTCTTTGTAAATATTAATTATTCAATTTTGTCAAATTGAAAAGTTGATAAAATGAAATAAGTTAAGTCAAGCGCTACGTCAAACCTATAGTGTTTTGTAGGAATATTTTATATCGTAATAAAACGACTTCAAATTTTTAAAATTGTGTTTTGGAAGAATTTGTATGATGAATTATTATTACTTTATTTTTAAATACGATTTGAGAATAATTATAATTCAAAATTATTTACATCTTAAGTTTTGTCGTTCATTTACAAAGTAATTCAAACAGAGCCAGAAAATTTAAAATTAAATATCACTATTTCTTCAATAAAAAAATTAGTATATGACCGAGAAATTGGTCATAATAATTCAAATAAGGCCCACATAAAGAAAAAAATTCATGACCATTTTCACCCACATTTCGTTGAATAAAAAAAAATGATAAGCCCAAAAGACCAAAAAAAAATATATTAAACTGTATAAAGGGAGTATCTCCACGCAAATAGAAATAAAAAGTTTAGGTCACAGCACTGTAAGAATTAAAACAAAAAGTCTATGTTGGAGCCCGAAATTTTTGCTTGATAATGTACAAATTTCAGCCAACTACGGCGAAATCGTATTCGGTTAAAAATACGGAATATATATCTGCATGTGTGTGATCTGTATATACAAGTATAGAGCGGCGTGTGACGCATCAATGACACTCGGATACACTCGGCCTCACGTTTATGTCAAATATTAATGAATTTCATAAACTTTAATCAACAATATCTCCGAACTGCGATGGGACAAGAATATAATTTTTTACCAAAATTATCTAGACAATATCAATTTTATCATACTAATTTGTTATCAAATCGGTAAACTCAGTTTTTTTGTTAGAATAAAAAATATACAAGAAAAAAAAATATTAAATAAAAATTCTTATACATGCCATGTTAAGGTTGTTTTCCGAAATCAAGGTAGAATGAATATTTGTGCTTAAAAACGCTATATACCGTAACGTTATATTTTATGTCCGGGTCCCCAAGATTTTTGTGCTGCTACTGATTGAAATATTGACTACTGTAGTATTAGTGTATATACTAATATACACTAATACTATGCTAGTACTCAAAATTTACATCGTGAAACACTGCTATTTCACACTATAAAAAAAATCCTATTGTATGTTTGTGTATGTCAGTATCTGTATGTTGATTCCCCTTTCCGCTAGAGAACAACAACGAAGGCGAGACAAACAGTGATGCCGAAGTATGAGTCCCCCACGCGCGCAAACTATAAAAAACAATAAATTACTGTTTTTAAAACTTGAATAATTATTAAACAAAACAGACGAAATGAAAAAAATTTATATCATGAAATTTGTCGTTCTTAGGACTATAAACTGTTAAAATTTGAACGTTTTCTGGTGCGTTTTAAAAAAGTTATTAATAAAAATACATAAAAATATGAGGTAACACCTATACTTTGTGTATTAAAGTTGTCAACTTTGACAGTAAATATCTCAAAAAAAACACACAAGAAAAAATTTCAAAAAATTGACAATATAGATAATTATTTCATCAAAAAAATAAGACCAAAACAAAAAAAATCTGGTGCGATTTCAGATCTCCGTAAACAACCTTAAATCGTTCGAAAAGTTTACGTGCTTATAATTAATCAACTTTAAAACTAGATAGGACATAATTACAAAATTAGGATCATTAGATGTAGGGAAATTTTAAGATTTATCTATCAAAATATTGGAAAATCGGTAATTAGACTATTCGACGGAGATACTCCCTTAAGGTTGCTTCCGGATAATTGAATCGTCACTTAATTTTTTTTCTTTTTGGGTATTTCTTGAATGAAATAAATATCTATACTTCCAATTCTGACGTTGTTTTTTGAAATAATAAATGTCAAAGTTGACAACTTTTATACGCGAGGATAAGACTACAAGTTAAAATACCTTACATTTCTATTTTTAGAAAGTTCATTTGCCACTAAAAAATCTTTTAATTGTAGTCTTCGGCACGACGAACACGATATAAAAAATTTAAATTTTTTTTTTGACCATTTTTCGATATATTCAATATTGACTTTTAAAAAATTTCGTCTTTTCCGCAATGAATTGGGTTTCTATCCGTGTGCACACAAGTATACACGCAGTAGTATACAGGCCCCCTAAACGTAAATAATAGTATTTCTCTGGCTTTCAGAGGCACTTCCACTGGAATTAAACTTTGTATCCATTTTTGAATTCACTGAGATAAAATGAAGATCCTAAATATTCTCTGGAATTTTCCAACTATTGCTTGAGGGTGTTTCCACCGCTTTTTTTCTGAATTTTACTGACTGCAAAACTGTTCTTTTCTTAAAAAAATTTTTTTTTTCTGAAAAATTCATGTCATGACAGCCAATAATATGTTATCAATTAAAAAGTGAGCCTCGACTTTTTTAATATTCAAATTCGTGAAAATTTTGAAAATTTTCGGAATTTTATCATCGATTTATATCCAAAATCAAAAAATCGAAATGAAAAATGTCTTGATAATTTGCGTAGATATTTATTTTTAAGTTTTAAAAACTTCATAATTTTAAAAATATCCTTAATATAATAATGTTGATTGTCATGAGAAAAGTATTTTAGAAAAAAAATTATTTACAAAAAAGGTAGGTAAGTGGGTAGGTCATATTTAGAAATAAACGGGCTGGAAACACCCTCAAAGAAGGGGTGGTAACTTTTAAAAAAACATTCAGGATCCTCATTTTATCTCGATGAACTAGAAAAAAAATTGAAAGTATAATTCTGAGAAGTCGAGGGAAAAGATCTTAGCATTTTAGTTGTTTCACCCTATATTTAAAAGAGGTAGCTAAGGTAAGAAAAAAACTTAGAAAAAAAAAAAAATTTATTTGCCAAAATAACATAAACTAAGTCCCGCATAAACTTGGTAAAACTAGACATATTTATAAGAAACACTACAAATCGTAGAAAGGCCAGAATCAAAGATAATCTTTGACCCTCACAGCCGGCGGGCACGGGACCATTTTCAGTATTTGCCTTAAATTGATTATTAACAGAATAAATAGAACGAGTAAACGATTAACGCAAAAAGAAAATCATAAAAATTCCAAACTTTTATTTTTTATAGTTGGTATAGGAAACATGTCAATGGAAACAAATAGGATTTCGTTTGAGAATACGTGCACAAAATCTACCGAAGAATGAACCTTCACACTTGATTTTTTTTTTTTTATAACTATTTTGAGTCCCAAGCGCGATTCGAACCCCCGTCTCCCTAAACCTATGTTTTAAGCGCCAGTGTGTTATACCCTAAGACATGGCACGTTAACTTGAGAATGAGAAAATTTCCGTCAATATTAAGAATGACTTCTTATCAAAAGAAAAAATTTTTTTTTTATTAATCAATTCATTAATAAATCTAATCAAAATATAAATCCTTACATATATGTATAGTTAAATAAGAAAAAAAAAAAAAAAAAAAAATTTGGGAGCCATTGTAGACTTGCGGGTAAATTATGTGTAAACATCTTTGGCGCAAGAATATTGGAAAACAATAGAGTCCAGCCAAGATCTCGTAACGTCTGTGACGTCTAAATTTAGTTTTTTTCATTTTACTGCATACCCAAACCACGCCTAAAAATGTTTACACATCAAAAATTTTTATCAAGAGGCACGATAGTACAAGTATGAGAAAAAAACGAGAGAGACAACGCAAGATAAGTACCGTGCCTATATATACAAGAGAGAAATGACGTCTTCACTTTTCAATCTTTACTTATTAATTTAAATATGATTGAGATCAGATAAAAATATTCAGCTTTCTCATTAATAAATATTGAAAAGTATCTGAAAGTCCAGCGCAGTTCGACAAACATTAGAAACCAAAAATTCAAAATCTAGCAAGATAATCGCAAATAGTGTGAAAAAACTTTGATGTGGTTACACAAGTATAATAGTATTCAACATAGGATTGACAGCTCAGATACCACCCAATATTTACGCTCCCATTATACTTCCATTATATAATTAAAATATGACCGAGATCAAGAATGTATATACCTGTTTTCTCATCATCCAATAAATTAAGGTCGAAAGTAAAGAGCAAAGGTGAATCAAGTTTAGGTCCAAGAGGGCGCCTATTTGCCTAAAAAAAAAAATATTTTTAGCGCCCAACATCCCAAATCTATTCGCTATACTGTCAAATTGTCGTTCGTTGTGTTAAATTTCGTCTATCCATATATACACACATACTACCGTAATCGAAAAAAAAATGATCGTGAAACGTTGCAATCACGTATACTGAGTTGTGTGCTTGGAAGAATATGAGACAGCACGACGAATAAGTGAGAGAGTAATCAGCAGGGTTGTCGGATAGAATTGTGATGACAGCTATGAGACTTGTAATTGAGAAAAATTTGAGCACCAAAACTTAAATATCTATTGAAATGCACTGATGAAAAGGTTCTATATAGGCTTAAAAAGTCCGTATTAAAAAGTAGTATAAAATGATAGTAAAATTAGCGATTTATAATAGATATTGGTTTAGCTACAAGCATAAATGTGTGTACCATCCCTATCCCTGTGTGTTAAAGTTGTCAACTTTGACATCAATTATCTCAAAAACAAAACTCAATTAAATTTTGAGAAAATTCATCAAAATAGATAATATTCAGGCTTTCATTTAGGCCCAAAAAATCAAAAATACAATAACGGGAAATTATCTTTACTTTCGACCTTAAGGTCTCATATTCTTCCAAGCACACAACTCAGTATACGTGATTGCAACGTTTCACGATCATTTTTTTTTCGATTACGGTAGTATGTGTGTCTATATGCATAGACGAAATTCCACACAAAGAACGATAATTTAACAGTATAGCGAATAGATTTGGGATGTTGGGGCTTTAAATATATTTTTTTTAAGTATAGGTAGATAGACGCCCTCGCGGACCTAAACTTGGTTCACCTTTAGTTTTTACTTTCGACCTTAATATCAAACATTTTAATAAAAAAAATTTTTTTTCGATGCATACTTTCTTTTTAAAGTTAAAATAATAAAATTAATATAACTATACTATTATAATTATTATAACTTTAGAAATTTTTCACGTTTTTGTCGAAATGTCTTTGGAGTTCAGAGCAGTCTGACAATAATTATGAATAAAAATTCATTCGGAATCTACCAAGAGTATGGTGAATGGTGTAAAAAAACTCTATTATGGATACGCAAGACGCTACGGTTCAAAAACTTAGTATTCCACATTGCATTGACAGCTCAGAAACCCCCGAATATTTATGTTCCAATTATTTAAAATATAACGGAGATCAAAAAAGAATATAACTGTTCCCTCATAATCCATTATTAAAATAATATCAAACATTTAAAAAAAAAAAAAAAATTTCTCCCAATGCATATTTTTTTTTGTCTTAAAACCCAGTATTTAATATCGCATTGACATCTTAAAGATGGTGCGTTCGCCACATGTTGTTCATAAAATAAAATTTAAATTCCAGTAAGATAATAAGTTGAATCTAGGTAGATAATAATGAATAGTGTTAAGACACTTTGTTGTGGTGATGCATTTTTAAAGGCCTGCGTCGACAAGCATAGTTTTTCAACAAAGTTCTATGCCATAGTCTATTTATTACCAGAAAAAATTGAATTTCTCAGTAAAAACTGGGAATAATCTAATCGTTTTTGGTATAATAATCGGCCTATGGCATATTTGGTCGAAAGTATACTAGTCGACACAGGCCTTAAAACTTGGTATTCAACATTGCATTGACAGCTCAGAAACCCCCCAATATTTACATTTCAATTAATTAATATACCAGGTGTCCCATTTTAATCTATTAATGGATTTTTTTTTTTTAATATGGCTCAAATTGAAAAATAGTTTAAATAAAAGTTGTAGGAAACAGAGGGGGACATAGGAATTTAAAAAAAAAAATTCAAAAAATTCAGAATGGCGGTTTCCGGTATGAAAATAATTTTTTTAAATGGGAACTATACTTTTTTTTTGTACCAAAAAGTTTTTCACATCAAAACTAACACTTTTTATTTCAAAAATTTTTCGATTAAATCAACTTTTTTTTGGCTAAATTTCACCTTTTAATTGATTTCGCTTGAAAAATATGCTTCCAATCAAAAAATAGTGTTTAAAAAAGTTGTAGGACTCAAAAAACAAACAAAAAAAAAAAAAAAAAATTACAAAAAAATTCAAAATGGCGAAGTTCAAAGTATGAACATAGTCCACTTTAAGGTTAGGTGGTTTTTTTTTATTAAAAAATAGTTCACAACAAGACTAACACTTTTTCTAAATGAAATTTTTCAGCTAAAGCCATATTTAAAAAAAAACCTACATAACCTCAAAAAAACTTTATTTATCCTCCATACTCCGCCATATTGAGTTTTTTTATTATTTTTTTTTCTTTTTTTTCGTGTTTTTTTTCAAGTCCTACAACTTTGTCAAATACTATTTTTCGATTGGAGGCATATTTTTTGAGGGAAATTCATACAGAGATTAAATTTAGCCAAAAAAAAAATTGATTTTATCGAAAATTTTTTTAATAAAAGTGGACCAAAAAGTTTCTCTCATTACAACTAACACTTTTCATTCAAGAATTTTTCGATAAAATCAATTTTTTTTTTTGGCTAAGTTTAATCTCCGTATAAATTTTCCTCAAAAAATATGCCTCCAATCGAAAAATAATATTTGAAAAAGTTGTAGGGCTTGAGAAAAATACGAAAAAAAAGAAAAAAAAATATTAAAAAAACTCAATATGGCGGAGTATGGAGGATAAATAAAGTTTTTTTGAGGTTATGTGTTTTTTTTTAAATACGGCTTTAGCTGAAAAATTTCATTTAGAAAAAGTCTACAAAATGAGTGGGTTTTGTAAATAAATAGATTTTTTAATTGGTTAAAATAATTTCAAGAGAGATAGTATCCATGAGGAGGTGAATGAAAATTTAGACATAAATCGGGCCTTGTGTGGTCCTTGGGGTGTCATAGAAATACCATGTGTGTATAAAAAATTAGAAATTTTACGACCGGAAAGTCCAAGACGTTTTCATGAATTTATTTTATTTTAAATAGTTATAAATTTTGATTTTTATTGTTACTTTTATGATCATTCTGTGTATCGAAGAAATGTTACTGCAGTTGTGCACCAGATGTAAGATTTTTACATATTTCTAGATAAATTTTTAGATTTTGAACATTTTGTTGTAACTTGAGAGAAGTAAATAAACAAAAAAAAGGGAAACTTAATTTATTGTCTATTTTTTATGTTGGTTTATTTTTATGGTTTTTGCCGGATGAAAAAGACGTGATTTTTACTTAATGTACTTTTCAAGGTTTTCTTTTTTAAAATATAAATATAAAAAGTACATATAAAAAAATGTAAAAAAAAATTGTAGGCCCAGAGAAAACCCGAATGACCGCTGTGTGACGACTCGGAACAAGAGCTAATAACTAAAGTAAAGGAAGTAGCTAAAAGAAAAGGATGTACTCAAAAAAAATATATATCCCAGCAATAATTGTTTAGTAAATTCTTTTTTCGTAAATGTATTCACGATTGAATGGTCCCCCTAACATCAACAAAATTGTTTCAAGTTTTATGACGAAACATGTGATTTTATTTTTTTTTAATTCGTGTTATTTTCTCCAAAAGTTTTTATTCAAAATCTGGTATGAAAATAAGTATTTCGAATTATCATTATCAAAAAATAAACGTAACTATCGACTCTACACAAAGATGGAATGTGATGTAAAGTCCATTGGAACGTTAAATTTTTTCATTGAAATCCCAATACCGATTTCTAAATAGCGGGGGTTTGTAGACAAAATGAAAAAGGAACTTCAATCTAATCAGTGCCAATCGATCATGTTAATAGATCGAAAGTTATCAGTTATAGGTGAGAGAGACCTAAAATGGATAATTTGAGAAAATAATTTTTTATACTTTCAATGGTTGATTATTTTTTTATTAAAAAGCATAAGAAAAATATGAATCGTAATGAATGCTGTAATATTAACAAAAACCGAAAAAAGCCTGAAACGGAAACTACTAAATAAATAGAAAAAATATATTCCCGGGTAGAAATTATACGTCTACCCGAGTGGAAATTGAGTTCAAGGTTTGATCAAAACTTGATCAAGTAACTTGAATACATATCAAGTTTTGATCAGCCAACTTGATCAAGAATTGACCAAGACGTAACGCAAAAACTGGTCAAGATTTGATCAAGCTGTCTGATCAAATCTTAACCAGTTTTTGCGTTACGCTCTTAGTCAAATTTTGACCTGGCAACTTGATCAAGAATTGATCCAAAGCGTAAGACAAAAATTTGATCAAGAAATATTATCAAAATCTGATCAAGAAACATTATCAAAATTTGATCAAGAAACATTATCAAAATCTGATCAAGAAACATTATCAAAATTTGATCAAAAAAACGAAAAAAAAAATTATTTGTAATTTTTTTTTTTTTAATTTTTTGAATTTTGAAAAACTAAAAGTTGAAGCTTCTTGAGAACCATGAAATAGATATTCAGCTAATTTTTTAGAATTTTTCAACACGTAGTTTTCGAGAAAACTGGGTTTAAAAATTTTCCAAAATTACCGACTTTGAAAAAAATTTTCGAATTTTGAAAAAATAAAAGTTGGAGCTTCTTGAAAACTATAAAATAGATATACAGTCAATTTCCCAAAATTTTTCAACATGTGGTTTTCGGGAAAACTGGGTTTGAAAATTTTCCAAAATTTCTAGACTCAAAAAAAAATTTTCGCATTTCGAAAAACTAAGAGTTGGAGCTTCTTCGGTAGTGTCTACTTTATTCATAGTCTAAATTTCAAGAAATTTCGTTCATTAGTTTTCGAGAAAACTGGGTGTGAAATTTTCAAGGTGGTAATGCAGAATCGTCTTGCATGTCGCCTTAAGTAATAAAAATATATGGATTTAGCTTGATTATATATATGTAAAAATTATAAACAAAAATTATTTTTAAATTTAATTTCGATTTTCTGGCTGAGCAATATTACTATTTTAATAGGACCAATAATTCCATTCAATGATTTCACCTCTCGATGAACTCTACGAAACCTTGATGATCTTATACGACCAAGTTCTCGTCTTCTTTCAATTCTTTTCACACTTACAGATCTCATTATAGATAATTAAATATAGGAAACAATTATATTGAATAATTAACAAAAGAAAACACCAGTTGAAAGTTTACCTGGATTGAATACTTAACCTCGAAAACTATAGAGCTGTCATCAGCTGTGTATATTAAATTTAATATAACACAATTTTCTGATCAAGATTTGATGTGGTAACACGTATTCAAGATGTGATCATGATACTTGATCAAATCTTGATGAGGACAAACGTAAAAAAAAATTATTCATTCCAAATAATCTTACTTGATCATTTTCTGATCAAGATTTGATGTGGTAACACGTATTCAAGATACGATCACAATACTTGATCAAATCTTGATGAGGACAAACGTGAAAAAAATTATTTATTTCAAATAATCTTACTTGATCATTTTCTGATCAAGATTTGATGTGGTAACACGTATTCAAGATGTAATCACGATACTTGATCAAATTTTGATGAGGAAAACCGTAATAATTTTACTTGATCATTTTCTGATCAAGATTTGATGTGGTAACACGTATTCAAGATGCAATCACGATACTTGATCAAATCTTGATCAAGTTACCCTTACTCACGATGTATTAGGAGTACTTGATCAAATCCTGGTCAAGATTTTATCAAGCTTCGTGTAATAAGGGAATTTGATCAAGTCTTGATCAGTGTCGGAAGTCAAATCCGTCAAGTCTGACCAGATTTCCACTCGGATATTTGACGTCAACTTCAGTTTAAAACTTCATGCTTTTCCATGTAAATCTGACTTTCTGTTAGATGGCGTATCATTGACACAATAAGGGAAAGTAATTTTCAATTTTGTTAGTTGATTCGTATATTATTTATATTGTTCATAAATACAATAATCTATATATATAAATGTGAAAATCGAAGCTTTGTCACCTATGTTCTCAGGAACTACTGAACCGATTGCTTTGATTTTTTTTTTAAATGAAAGGGATTTTTACGACGATGGTTCCTACGATAAATTGAATTTGCATAAATTATTTAATTAATTAATTATAAATTGACATATTAACAGCCTGTTACACGCCAGAGTCGACAGGCGGCGCTTTGGTAGCAGGGCTGCTACACACTCACACAATCAAAGTTAGTTAAAGAGAGAGAACGCCTCATACTATTTTTTGTCCAGATTTGTTTTATTGATATTATAATATTAATTATTATTATTAAAAAAAAATCGGTAAAATCAAAATATCAGAAAAACATGAGAGTAATAAAAAATCATTTCAACAAAAAAATTTTCTTCGTAATTTTACTAATAATATCATTATTTTAACGGTGTATGATTATTAAAATTAATCACATAAGCACACATAAGTAAATTTCATTTATTATGGAGAGAATGCGCTATATCTTTACAAAAATTGTTATTTTTTGTTTATGATTTTTCGTTGAATTCATATTATTAACGCTCTCTTTTTCTAATATTATAGCTTTAATCAGTTGAAATAAAAATTGATTGTCGGAAAATAAAATAGATTGATTCAAAAAGTTCAGTTATGATGAAACTGAAAATAGCGTTTGGAAAAAGCCACACTAAAAATTATTAAAGTAATTAAAAATAAGTCACAAAATTTAAACTCTTCTTTTGATGTAAATTTTAATAATGCAACTATTATCTTACGAATCGTTTGATTGAGTATTAGTAAGCTATTAAAAAGCAATACTATTATTGAAACGCGTATTCTTTTTATTATCACTGTCACTATTGTTTCTGTTCTCATATTAACTTTAATGACAAAAAAAAACAAAAAATTTTTCTTGAACAAAAAATTTGGGTCTTATAATTAGGTAACTGTTTTAAAAAATAGTTCAGTTTGCGTTCGATAAATTGGTTAATACGACAAGTAACCAGCATAAGATTTCACTTAAATTTCTCCACTCGATCGATTGTAACATCAAAAATTCGAATCAGGAAATGAATATATTAAATATTAGATTGATTTAAATCAAATTAATGGATATCAGCTTAGTTTGAAATATAGTTACAAAATGAAAAATTTTTAAGCTCTAGCAGTTTAAAAAAATAGCCAAGTTGATATGACAATAAAAATTCCATTATTTAAAAAATTAACGATTAAAATTGTAAAGTCAGAAATATAAAGATTATTTAGACAAGTCAGATTAAATTTTTTTGAAAAAATGATCAAATTGAATAGCAACTCTAAAAAAATAATATAAATCCCGAGCAAAGCCGGGTGTAACAGCTAGTATTATTATATTTATAAAAAAATTGGAATCAAAATAGAAATTTATACGATTTTATTAAATCTATTTTTTCTTTCTTTAATAATATACATAATGAATCGATTTGTATTGCAACGTTAGAATGTATTTTCAATTATTTAACCAACTACGTTGTACATCTGTCTTTCTAGCCATTGGACATTTATAAATGCATTTTGAATTAATAATTAATAATTTTTAAATACTAATTGGCTAAGGGAAAAGATACTAGAATTATTGTTTGAAAAACTATTAATCCCCAGGTAGGAAATGACGACGGGCACAAGCCTGGGATACGCCTGAATTACAGGCTCTCAGGCTTGTGATAAGCTTTGCTACCCGGCTTGTGTCAATCCTGGGTGAGCCCGAGAATGTTCACAAGTTTTGCCGGTGTCAGGTTTGGATTCTAGGCTAGAGTTCCAGGCTTGGAAGAAGCCTGTGTCTCGGGCTTAACACCGGCTTGCAAGAAAAATTTAATAAATAATAATTATTATTATTATTTATAACATTGATATTTTTGAATTAATTAATTAGAATAATTGATTAATATTTAACGAAAAATATGGGTGCGACGGGGGATCGATTCGGGGTCACT
This sequence comes from Lysiphlebus fabarum, assembly GCA_011426435.1. Classification (NCBI taxonomy): domain Eukaryota; kingdom Metazoa; phylum Arthropoda; class Insecta; order Hymenoptera; family Braconidae; genus Lysiphlebus; species Lysiphlebus fabarum. The sequence goes on from WSYQ01001543.1 coordinate 18,630, forward strand.
GACGTGGGATTCCAATGCTCTATCCCACACGGAAATATTAAATAAAAATTTTATAAAAATTTTATGAAAGTTGTTTTATAAATAATTTTATAAAAAATGGGCAAAAAAATTATAAAAGTTTTGTAAAAAAATATGTTCTTAACAAATGGTATTGACGATTGTATAGAATTTTATTTTATTTCTGTTTTCTTTTAGTACTACTGCAACAATAAAAATAATACAAAGAGAAAAAATTATTGAAATAATAAATATTAATAATTTAAAAAAAAAAAATTATCAAAAAATAATGACCAATTTTTCAATGTTACCCTAAACTATTTAGAATTGAAAAAAAAAAAAATATTTTATTGTATCAACTACTTCGATATTATGTATTTTCTTATCGTAAATAAACAAAGAACTTTACAAAAAGATAAAATTTTTTTTTGATTTATGTAAGTCTAATTGTTGAAAAAAAAAAAAAAAAAAAAAATTATACTTGACCCCGCTATATGTAAGATTGAATAGTGTTGGCTCAAAATTTAACTTTGAATTTTGGAAGAACTACGCGAGGTCAAGTGTAATTTTTTTTTTTTTTTTAACAATTAAGACTCACATAAGTCAAAAACAAGTTTCATTTTTTGGTTTTTCTAGTATGATATCTTATTGTATATGTATATGAAACATTAATTAAGAGCAAAATAAGTTAACTATCACATATCACATTTCGAATATATCACATTTATATATTCATTTATATCACATTTCGAATACTTGACGCTTCTTTTCGTAAAAAATAATTTTTTTTTTTAGTGTTCCGCAGGACCACTTTTAAAATCGGTTTCATATGACTTTTTCGTGAATTCTTAATTACCTGTCGGAGTTTTCAACCGATTTGGCTTCTGTAAAGCTTATATCTTTTAGTTTTTCGCCCCAAAAAATATGGTATATTTTTTATAAATATTTAGGCCTCAACGAATTTAGTTATGCGTTTTTAGGGCCCGTCCCAAAATTTAAAATTGATTGATTACCATGATTTCATTTTCTTTTTTCGACGCATCATTAGTCGAGTTTATCATATTTTTTAAGATTTTTAGGCCCATTATTTTTTTTTTTTATTCAATAAAACGTGGCGTAAGATGTTATTTTTCTTGATTATTTTTTTCATTAATGGACCAATTTTAGTGAAGTTAAATATAACTAATATTTTTTTTTTTTTCTAAAAAACTCATAACTAAATTTTATTTAAATAAGGCCCAATAATTTTAATTTATTCGTCAATTTATATGTTTTAGATTCAATTCAAAATGATCTTTTATCGAACTGCGTTCGTTTTTTTAACGAATTTTTATTTAAAAATTAAATATTTATTCTACAATGCAATTTTCAAAGATGAAATGGCTAAAAAGGCATATGCTGAAGAAAAAATAATTTTTCTAAAGATAATTGTCAGAACCGGTTCTACCGTAGTCTTTTTATAATACACAAACCCTATATCTGCAAATAAATGTATGAGAATTTGTCTTAAAACGGTGATTGTTTCTCGGAATTCTACTTACTGTCCGATGGGGATCCAAAGAAAGTATAAGCCTTTATAGCTCTTTCTTAGTGAAATAATACTACTAATTTTCTTTACTACATGCAGCTGAAAAAAATCATGTTTACTGGAAGTAAAAAAAGTTATTTTTACTTAATGTATCAAGTTTCGACGGACCTAGAGACTATTCAAGTAAAATTGACGTAGAAAAAAGATAATTACACGTAATTGAACAGTTAGAATAGACAAAACGCAAACAAAGGACTTTGAACTGTGGAAATTGTATTTTTACGTAATAACGAATACATTTCTCGCATAAAAAACTTGGTCAGCTAAAAATAGTTTATTTGTTTTTAGAGAATCTTCATTAAAATTTCATCAAAAAAATTAGAGAATGAATTAATTCTGTTCTTTGTTTATGGTTTATTTATTGAAAGCACTAAAAGGAAGAATTATGACTGTAATTTTTTATTAAATACGCACTCAACGAGGTCTGAACCAGCAAAGAAAAAAATATAGTATCTAAAAAAAATGCTTGGCCACAGAGGCAAACGATGCAAATTAAAATTTTTCGTAGTTTATATGTTTGGCCAAGTTTTTAAAAAATAAGACAGCCAAGTTTGGCAACGTTATTATCAATGAAAAAAAGTTTAGCAATATTTATAGCTCAGTAAAAAAAAAACTGTAATAATAAAAATAATATAAAAAAAATTTTCTGATAAGAGGAAAATTGATGTAATTGAAAAACAAATTCAAGTTACAATTACATGTCTTTTTGATAAAATGCACACATTTACTAATTTTTTCAAAATAAAATTAAATCGTCCTGAAAATCTTGTTATACATTTCAAGACCACGAATCGTAGAATGATTAAAATCAAATATAAGTCAAATCCTTCATTGCACGGTACCACGGGACTATTTTCTCATGAGGCTAATCAAGTAGAGGCGATTTTGTACTCCGAAAAAAGTGACCCAGAATGAAGAGGCACGGTAGTGCCTCGAGTCAAGTATGAGAAAGGAAATATATATGTGTGTGTAAGAGTAACTACCGTGCCTTATTAAACATCAAATATTTTGCCCCCTTCCGTCTCCAATTTTTAGAAATTTAATTACAATATGATGGATTCAATTAAAAAATATGAGGCTTTGTCAAAAAAAAACTTGTTAAATATATACTGAGTATATATACGATATAAATGAATTTATACAATATCTACAAAAACACGTGCGGACAGACGTGTAGACAGAAAATGCAGCGTTTTACTAGACAGGCAAACCAAAATTTAATCCCGCCTTCACAGAAGAAACCATGCCATTGATTTCAGGCTTAAAAAAATCACTCACTCTGCTGCTTCCTCGTCGTGTGGGTGAATATTTTTGTCCGTTGACCTTCATACGATTTCATGCGCCACTGTTAACTAAGAACTGCTGCAATAATAATAATAATAATAATAATAATAATAATAATAATAATAATAATAATAATAATAATAATAATAATAATAATAATAATAATAATAATAATAATAATAATAATAATAATAATAATAATAATAATAATAATAATAATAATAATAATAATAATAATAATAATAATAATAATAATAATAATAATAATAATAATAATAATAATAATAATAATAATAATAATAATAATAATAATAATAATAATAATAATAATAATAATAATAATAATAATAATAATAATAATAATAATAATAATAATAATAATAATAATAATAATAATAATAATAATAATAATAATAATAATAATAATAATAATAATAATAATAATAATAATAATAATAATAATAATAATAATAATAATAATAATAATAATAATAATAATAATAATAATAATAATAATAATAATAATAATAATAATAATAATAATAATAATAATAATAATAATAATAATAATAATAATAATAATAATAATAATAATAATAATAATAATAACATTTATGAAGATTTTTTTACGAAAGTGTTATAACTGAAAACGTCTAGGGATTTTTGTCTCTCAATATTAGTAAATATTTTATTATTTTCCCAGTAAGTGTTTTTAATATTTTCGATAATAAGTCGTTTTCAAAAAATTTTTCATAAATATTTTCTATCACAAATCTTAACAGATTTTGAAACTTAGGAATATCCCTCTCCTTAGCTAGATCCTATCACCTGTCTTCCTCCTTTTTTTTAAGCTACATCTTGGAATCTTATAGAACAAGGTACAGTTTATATATACTGTACCTAATTTATATTTTCACCGTAGTAGTCTGTATTATAAGTATGAAAGCAGATGTCTTATATCCTTTTCTGTATTTGTTTTGTTTTATCTTTTTATACAAATTTTAAAAAATATTAAAATTGATTTATTGAAAGCTATTTGTTTGTTGGTGAGAAAACGTAAATTGCAATGCGATTTATATGAGCCGCGCGGGAGCACGGCCATCGATCTCGTTGTTAAATAAACAACACACTCGGTAAAAATAACAATAACTCAAAATCATTGTATTAATAAAAAATAATCTGTGAGCCTTTCTAGTCTCGCAGGTTAGTTATGTGTAAACATCTTCGGCGCAAAAATAGTTTTGAAAATGTGAAATATCTCTATTTGTTCAAGGTGGCACTTTCTTAAAAAATTAAAAAAAAAAAAAATTAAGAAAAGTTTAAAATTCAAAAATATTTGGACTCAATAAAATTTTTATAATGGTTAATGCTTTGAGTCCAGAATTCACAAAATTTCAATTTTTTCTATTTTCTTTTTTTTTTTTTCTAAATGCCACCATGATATGCTGCCACGGTCGATTAACCCGTAAACTTATTTGTAAATTTTTTTTTTTTTTGGAGCTATAGATGAAGTATGGACAAACCAACGTATATTTATATTATTTATTTAATAAGTATTTACTTTTGATTGCAATGAAGAAACAGAGTATTGTAGAGTATTGTTTTTTAATACTCTGCTTCCGGTTTTGAAATTAAAAAATTTTTTTTAGAAATAGTTGAGAAGATAGATGCAGTTGTATAAATAATTTTTTAAAGGGTAATTGTACCAATAATATTTTATTTTTTTCTTGACATTTTCTTCTGTCCCGAATTTTTTGAGAACAAATATATTATTATCATTATAATTACATACTTTTTGAACAGTATTTAGGCAAGTACTTGTTTTTTTTCACAAATCCATTTTCTCCCTCAGTCATTTGTTCATTCAAAATATTATTAATTGTTTATTCAAAGTTCATTAAATTTAAAGTCCACTGGCAGTTGTACTTTTGTAAGTTGTACTTGAATAAATGAGTTTTTCAACAATAACTAAACAATTATATCTTCTTTCGGAACTATTTGTTTAATAAAAAAAATTACTTTTAGTACTTTTGTAAGTTGTACTTGAATAAATGAGTTTTTCAACAATAACTAAACAATTATATCTTCTTTCGGAACTATTTGTTTAATAAAAAAAATTATTCATGTATTTTACACAGTAAAAAAAAGTTGGTAATTCGTTTGTAATTGGTGGACTTCAGTCGTTTGTTAAATTTTTGTTTGTTAATTTAATAAAAAAAAATTTGTAAAATCTTTTGACAAATTTTATTTGTTAATTTTACAAACAAAAAATTTGTAAAATGGTTTTACAAACTCCGTTTGTTAATTTTACAAACAAAAAATTTGTAAAATGTTTTTACAAACTCTGTTTGTTAATTTTACAAATTTTTTTTTGTTAAACTAACTCGTAACATAATGTAAAAATAAAACAACAAATTTAATGTAAAAATAAAAAGAATATTTGAAACTCCCGCCCGTAACTATTGCGTGGAACACGCATGCGCAAAATTATGAAGACGAACCCGCACAGAAAAATCTCAGTCTTAAACGAGCTTCCAGTCTTATAACGCGCTTCATTGAACTTAAACTGTCTTGTGAGATCTTAAACGAACTTCCATTAGCTTCCCAAATAAAATTACAAGTTTTTCCGAGGTCCCCAAACTCTTTCAAAGGCTTGAATTAAAAGACTTCGAAAGCATTCAAATCTCGGTCTTTCAGAAGCGTGATTTAAAAGACTTCAAAAGCGTTCACATTTTTCAGTCTTTTAGAAGCTTGATTTAAAAGACTTCGAAAGTTTTTAGGTTTAAAAAAAAAAAAAAATTCAATAAATACGATTTCGAAAGCTTGTAGTCTTGAAATTAAAGGCTTTAAAACTTATTTCAATGAAAATTTTATTTGGGAAGTTAATGGAAGTTCGTTTAAGATCTCACAAGACAGTTTAAGTTCAATAAAGCGCGATTTGAGACTGAGATTTTTCTGTTCGGGACTTAGAAAAATTTAAACTGCCTGATATAAAATTGATCTAAATATTTATTCAAGTTTTCATGTTATAAAATTTTTTAAAATAACAAAAATTAGAAACTCAAAGTCTAAGTAGTAAATATATTCACTTATTTTCAATTGATGATGTGGTTGAGTGGTCAACCTATCCGACTTCCATCCAAAAAATCTGTGATCGATCCCGTGCAGATTTTTTTTTTTTGGAAAAATTTTACATATTTGAAAAAAAAAAAAAGAAAAAAAAAAAATGAAAGACTCCGAAGTCTTTAATTTAAAGTCGTCGGATTTAAGAGTTCGAAAGCCTGAGGTCTTCCATTGAAAGACTTCAGAAGCTCGAAGTCTTTCATTTTAAGACTTTATATTTAAGAGTTCGAAAGCCTGAGGTCTTCCATAGAAAGACTTTGCAAGCCCGAAGTCTTTCATAGGAAGTCTTCCGAAGACTTCCTAGTTGGACAAATGAAGCGCGTTTTAAGACTTCAAAGGATTTTAAGTTCGTTTAAGACTGAGATTTTTCTGTTCGGGTAAAGACAATCATCCTGCATCGTCTTTTAAAAATGTTTAATTTTATTCTTCTATCTCTTTTTATTTTTAACAATTTTTAAAGCAGGCTTCTTTAAGCCGATCGTCCTTCTAAGTTCTTTTTGAATTTCTATTTATTTTATAAGTCCCAGAAAAACTTTGAAAAATTGACTAAAGAAAAGGATGCATTCGCGAAAAAGATAATTACTTGTAAAATAATTAGTTGAAAAATTATTTATGCAATCACATTTGTTTTTTCAGGCAATAGACAATTAATAATACATTCTAAGTGATTAATTAATAATTTCTAAGTGAAAAATTAGCTAAGAAAAAAGATGTATTTGCAAAAAAGAAAAGTACTCGTAGAATAATTGTTTAAAAAATTATTTAAGCAATAATATTTGTTTTTTTAACCAAAAGACAATTAAAAATATATTTTAAATAAATAATTAATAATTTTTAAGTGAACAAGTGGCTAAAGAAAAAGATGTAATTGCAAAAAAAGCCAAGTACTCGTAGAATAATTATTTAAAAAATTGTTCGTGCAATTACATTTGTCTTCCTAGCCATTTGCTTATTATAAATGCATTTAAGAATACAAATTAATAATTTTTAAGAGAACAGCTGGCTAAGAAAAAGGATGCATTTGCAAGAAAGACGAGTACTTGTAAAATAATTATTTATAAAATCATATAATCAATTGCATCAGTCTCTCTAGCCAATAGACATTGAAAAATGCATTTAAAATAATTAATTGATAATTTTTAAATGAACAAGTGGCTAAAGAAAGAGACGTAATTGCAAAAAAGACAAGTACTTGCAAAATAATTGTTTAAATAATTATATATGCGATTACATTTGTCTTTCTAGACCTTGGACATTTAAAAATATAAATTAGATATTTTTAAGAGAACAATTGCCTAAAGAAAAGGATGTAATTGCAAAAAAGACAAGTAATTACATGAATAATTGTCTTTTTTTCGTTGAGTCTATATTGTTCATTAGAAAATAAAAAATTAATAATTTAATATGCATTTTTACATGTCTGTTAGCTATATGGACAAATGAAATTGCAATAAAATAGATTTAAAACAATTATTTTACAAATACTTGTCTTTTTTGCAAATGTATTTATTTCCTTCGCCACTTGTTCACTTAAAAATTATTAATTAATTATTGAAAATTTATTTTCAATTGTCTATTGGCTAAAAAAACAAATGAAATTGCGTAAATAATTTTTTAAACAATTATTATACAAGTACTCGTCTTTTTTGCAAATGCATCCTTCTTCTAAGCTAGTTGTTCTCTTAAAAATTATTAATTTATATTTTTTAATGCAATTTTATATGTCCAAGGGCTAAGAAGACAAATATAATTGCATAAATAATTTTTACAACAATTATTCTACAAGTACTTGTCTTTTTTGCAAATGCATCCTTCTTCTTAGCCAATTGTATTCTTAAAAATAATTATTAATTTATGTATTTAAATGCATTTTAACATCCGATTGTCCAGAGAGACAAATGCAATTAATTAAATAAATTTCAATACAATTATTTTACAAGTACTTGTCTTGTTCATTTAAAAATTAATAAATTATAATTTTAAATATACATTTTTATATCTGATTGGCTAGGGGAACAAATGCAATCGGTCAAATATGTTTTAAAACAATTATTTTACGAGTACTTTTCTTTTTTGCAAATACATCTTTTTTCTTGGCTAATTTTTCACTTAGAAATTATTCATTAATCACGTAAAATGTATTTTTAATTGTATAAACGAATCTATAGATAAAAAACTAGTTATTTATCTAGTCACAGATTATTTTTTGTAAAGTTTGTAATTGATAAAATAATATTTGTATAAATGTTCATATGTACAGAGTGAATCATTTCATTGTTTGGTAATATGAGAAATAATAAAATTTACGTATCAAAAAAATATATAAATAAATATACATTAATTTTTTTGCTTGTACAAAAAAAAAAAAAAATTCAACAAAAAGTATTTGTTAAATTAACAAACAGCTGTTTGTAAATTTCATTTTACAAACAAAAATTTGTAAAATTAACAAACAGCTGTTTGTAAATTTCATTTTACATACAAAAATTTGTAAAATTAACAAACAGCTGTTTGTAAATTTCATTTTACAAACAAAAATTTGTAAAATTAACAAACAGTTGTTGGTAGACCTTATTTAACAAATAAAATGTTTGTTTAATTAACAAACGTTTTGTTGGTGGACCTAAATTAACAAACTGAATTTGTTAAATTTACCAACTTTTTTTTACTGTGTAGATAAAATAGCTAAAATGAAAAATTCCATTGATTGTATAATTTATTAAAGAGTAATTGCATAAATAATAGTCTATTTTTGAAATTACATATTTATCTATAGCCAATCGTTAATTTAAGGATTACTAATTATTTATTAAAGATTTATTTTTAAATATTAATTATCTAGAAAGATAGATGTAATTGCATGAATAAATTTTTAAATAATTCCTTTTCAAGTATTTCTTTATTAAATTAATTACTTTAGATAATTTTGAATGCATTTTACAAAAACAAACAGCGAGAAAAACAGATGCACTTTTTTGAATAAATTTTTGAAGATTTTTATAGTTAATTGTCTTTTTTTCTATTTGCATCATATTTTGTAGCTGTTTGTTTATTCAAATGATTAATTCGAATAATTTTTAGTATATTCAAAATTAACGTATGACTTTAGGAAGACAAACGCAATCGATCGAATAATTTCTTAAACATTAGTTGTAAAAAAAATTGTCTATTTTTTATTGCATTTTGCCGCTTCTTCTGTAACCATTTGTTTATTTAAAAAATTATTTTATGTAATTTCTAATGCATTTCTAACAAATAAATAATTACGGGAAGATAAATTCAGTTGTTTAAATATTTTTTTTTAATTAATTCTATAGTTATATGTTTTTTTTTTTCATCCTTTTTCCTTAGCTACATCCTTTCCTTTAGCTACATCCTTTTCCTTAGTATTAATTTAAATAATCAATGTAGATAATTTATTTGTTTATTTATCATAAAAAATTATATTTAGCCATAAACAATTGATTGAACAATTTTCCAAATAATATTTATACAAGCGTACTTTTCTTTTTTGCAACTCCATATTTCGTATTAGTCATTTGTTTTTAAAAAAGTAATTTATGTAAACTTCAATGGATTTTGCAAAAACAAATGGCAAGGAAGAAGATGCGATTGATTTAATAATTTTTTGAACATTAATTGAACAAGTTATTGTCATTTTTTTATTTGCACTTTTTTCCGAAGCCAATTAAATATTGTTTATTAAAAAAATAAATTCATGCAATCTTAAATGTATTTATCAAACGCAAATGTCCAGAAAAACAAATGTAATTGATTGAATAATTTTTTAAATAATAATTCTACGAATACTTGTCTTTCAACAACTTCAACTTCTGTATTAGTCATTTGTTCATTAAATAATTATTAACTATATTTCTTAGAAATGTATTTGAAAAAATTCAATGGCTAGAAACCTACAGTTGTGATTATAATTCATAGATAAATTATTAGTCAAACAGTAATTAAACTCCCGTAACCGGTTGTCTTTAAAAAAAAATTATTTATGTAATCTCAGATGAGTTAATTAGGTGAAAAAGCTCGGAAAAAAAAATTAAATAAATAATTTATTGAAATGTTATTATGTATTTTTGCAATTGCTTGCTTTTTATAACCAATTGATTGATAAGTATCATCAAAACGCATTTTTAAAAAACAAATAGATAGAAAAACAGATATAATTACATAAATATTTTTTTAAACAACAATTTTTCAAATAGTTGTTTTTTTTCGCAACTTTATCTTTTCCCATGGCCAACTATTCATTGGAAAAAAAAGTTATTCATTAACTTGTGCTTAAAACGTACTAAAGCGTCTATATGTGAGTTTATGCTCACCAATAACTCTCTTACTGTGACGTTCAGCTGATTTGTCAACAGATTCTATTTGCCACTAAAATGAGAAACCCTTGTTGGAATGAAACTCCACTCAGATCCATCCATTTGGTGCTGGTTTATTTAGCAGTGTGCAAGATCCATGGGGGAGGGGTAGGTGTCATGAATATTATTATTATTATTCCGCAATCTTTACTTTTAGATCTCCGCCATTTTAAATGTTGAATGCCGCCATTTTTAATTTTTAAATTCCGCCATCTTTAATTTTGAATACCTATGCTGCCATCTTTAGTTTTTTAATGTTACTACTACTATATTTTTCTAACTTTAAAAAAAAAATTTTTACTTTGACCGAGATTCTAACCCGGGTCTCCACCGTGGAAGTTCAATGTGCTACCGACTCAACCATTGAAGCTCAGCGTTACTTTGTCAATATATTTGATCATTATATCTACAATTAATGATTTCCTTAGTTTGATAAAGAAGGAAAGAATTTGTTTCAATGGTGTTTTGAACTATGCATTATGATATTAACATTCGAGAACCTGTTTAAGTTACACCATTGAAACAAATTTCGAAAGTGAAAGTATTATGCTACAATGTAAAGGTATTAGATGATTATATTTAAAATGATGATGAAAATTTTTATATATATGTCGTAAATAAACCTTGTATAGCTCAGTTGGTAGAGCAATGGACTGTAATTGGTTCGATTTATTGAAAGAGTTATCCATTAGTCACTGGTTCGAACCCGGCTCGAGGGATTTTTTTTTTCATTCAATTTATTATTTCTTAAAAACGTCATTACCGATGGACGTTAATTTGATATTAAAGTTCAATTTTCTTAAACCATTGCACTAGTAGTTCTTTGAAAAGTGAGGATGATTCAATTCAAGTGAGTGCATCATCAAAATTTTTTAGTTAATTTCACAAAAGTTTAGTGAGTAAACATACTATAAAAACTTTCAAAAAAAATGTGAGCAATTCTTGATTTTCAAGGGTTTCAAGAAAAGCAAGGTTTATTCGTAATAAAAGAATTAGCCATTGAACCATTAAGTTCAAAAATGAAACCAAAACAGGTTAAAACTTGTTTGAACTTTGAAAATCAATCAATCACCTATTCTGAGAAAAACTTTCTCTTAGTCTGGTGATTTTCCATTATGGAAAATAAAAATACAATAGTAATAATTCTCCTTTTTAAACAAGTTTTGCCTTGTATGGATTATTTTCCACAAAAGAATTTTATTTAAACAGTAGGGTGCAAATTTTTTAGAATTAGGAAATATTGTATTCTAACCATAAAGTTTTATCTCTTCCATAGTATTTATAATTTACCAATCACAGAGTTCTCCCTTCCTCTTTTTACCGCGACTCAACCACTGTAAAATCGGTTGATCTTACCTTATTTGTTAAATAAGTATATAAAAGCCGGATGTTCCAATAAATAAAGTAAAGTTAACGATGCGGTCAATCAGTAACCTTCTCTTGGCACACACAGTTTTTCTCAACAACGCAAAAATGAAAATTTTAAGAATTGAAATCGGAAAAAGACATGTATATATAAGTAAGTATATATTTAATTTTGTGATAGTATTTCAAATAAAGAAGTTTTACTTCATTCAGAGGAGTTTAATGAATTCTATTATGAAAGTGAATTGATATCATCTTTGTTTTCGGCTACTAGAAATGCAAATGAATTAAAAGAAAAATATTTACTGATTGAATTTACACATTCTGTAATAAATTTTAGTTATACTCACAATAAAAAGTCTGTTGTTTTTAAGCAAAAAAATGGTGAATTTGTATTGCTTGAAGCGTCAATAAAAGAATTGGTAAATAAATTACCTTGGATTGATTACTGTATAGAGTCTCTACAAATGTATCCATACGATTCATACGCTGAAGCTATTATACGTTATCGATGTGAATCTATAATGGAGGAAGAGGATGCTCCATTACCATCAAAAGACTCATTAAAGCAACTGTATTTGGAAAAAAATAGTGGCATTGTTTTGGCTACTCAAAAGAAATTTTTTGACCCAATATACGCTACAAGGTTAAAGTTATTTTTTTTTTTAAGTATTAATGTATGAGTTTGATGCCTTATATGATATAATAAAATATTTTGTTAAAAGAAAAAAACGTGGGTAACATATTTATATGTACGACTGGATTATTTTTACAACAACTGGATTTTTTACTAAAAGCTATAGTTATATTCTTCAACTTTAAGTTTAATATAGTGAATAAGTTGAACTTATGTGAATTTTCATAAATTCTATATATTTTAAGAGAAAAATAGAACATGATGACACAGGTTAAAACTTGTTTAAACTTTGAAAATGGAATCAATAACTTATTCTGAAAAATTCTCTCTTAGTCAGGTGATTTTCTATTATGAAAAAAATATATAATAGAAATGAATCTCTCAAAAACAAGTTTAAACCTGTATGAATTATTTTCCACAAAAGAATATTTGCTTTAACAGTAGGGTGCAAATTTTTTAGAATTAGAAAGTATCGAATTCCTAAACATAAAGTTTTATCCCTTCCATAATATATACATCACCAATCACAAAGTTCTCCCTTCCACTTTTTACCGCTGCTCAACCAATGAAAAATCAGTTGGTAGGAATAACATAATAGTGGGGGAAGAATGTTTTAGTATGAAGACTGATGTTTCCAAGTCTATCATCGAAAAAAAAAAGTTTCCAAGACTAAACGAGCTCCTCAGCAGTGAAACTAAAAAGTCAACCAACGAATCAAGTAAGATTTATACAAATTTTTCAAAAATTATTGATATTATATTCGAAATATTTGAACATTATTGAACATTATTGCATTTTTTTTTTTTCAGAAAAAATTGGTTTTCCTAAAGCAAAATTACTTTCCAAAGGCAAACAACGTAGATCTTTGAATGATTTGCAAAATTTGAACATTTCAACAGCGATAGACAAGAATTCAAAGAGTTGAATGAAGCAGCTGAAAGAGGAGTTGCAACTATTGTTTGTACTGGTGGAAATAATAGAAAAGAAATAACATTAGATGACTTTATGATAAATTATAATGATATTAATATTATAGAAGAAGAAATGAAACATTAAAACTAATTAATAATGAAAAAATATTTATCTGTATATACATGGAGGAATAAAAAAAAAAACAAAACTGAATTTAAAGTGTTTATACATTTTATTTAAGTCAATTTATGTACTAAACCACTTATCGGTCTACCTTCAATTATTTTATTATGTAAAATTAAGCAATATGCTGTTGCTCCTTTAGGAAAGTTATTTTTTGATTCAAATTCTAAGCGTGCATCAACAGCACTAGTCTTTAAAAACTTATTTTGTCTACTATAATCAATCACAATTGATGGTGCTTTTGTAATAAAAGTTCCTTTTGACATTAAATCTATCTTTGAGACATAGTAAGACTCAGAAAAATTACCCTACGTATTATATAATATAGAAGTTTAATTTTTTTCAATATCAAGATTCAAATTTCGATAAGGGAAAATCTGTAAATTTAGATATAGCTTAACATTTCTTATTTTACAATGATCAAAATATGATATGCCTTTATTCCAATTATTTTGTCTATTTGTTTGAAAAACAAGTTTAACATAACGTGGCTTTTCCAGTTGTGTTGCAGTTTTTACAGTCTATATATGATGCGTTGTAATTGGCAGCAATGCGTATTCGTATAATCCCCAACTTCGAAATCCCATAGAGATATTGGATCTTTTTGTATATATTTCATCATCTCAATTTTATTCTTATTTGATAATTTGAAATATGGTACGAGCAATTCATTCTTTGAAATTTTTATATCAAATAATAAAAACAAAACAAAAATCTCAAATTTTTATATACAAAAAAGACTCATTTTTTCCCTTAGCTACATCCAAACAATTGTATTGTATGAATACTTACATCTTTGTTTCGTCCCACCGTATAGACTTTTTTTTTGTATTACAGGTAAAAGACAACAACTGTTGAAATATGCAGTTGTTCCCTTTTTAAAATAACATGGATATGATGCAACGTGACGAAACAGGGATAGAGTGAGCTTTCTCTACGAAAAATTTTCTTTCGTCAGGTATCTCTCTAGGAAGTAGAATTTCATTGGTTCCACCTTTAATTTGAATAATTACTTTCTTTTCTAGTAATATTTCTTGAAGAGGTGTGGGATTTTCTCTATTATATTTTAATTCTATATATTCAAAATTAATTTTAGATTCGATCAAATAACATTTCTAAGGTATACAATTGGTTGAATACAAAACTGAAAATGTGCAAAACTTAAAATAAAAGATAGAAACTAAATTATCTATCCCTTGACTTTTTTACTCGTATCTTGACAACGGTATCATAACACGTAGTGAGAAAAAATTTAAGTGGACTGTCTTCGTTTGAAAAATTCGAATTGGTAATTGTCAAAAAACCGCCTCATTTTTTAAATCCAGAATCGAGCGAATTAAAAAGGTTGCATTCAATTAACAATGGTTGAATTTATTCAAATAAATTTTGACACTTTTATTTTGCTGCTTTTGTTTTCGAAAACTTTGAATAAAAAAGTACGAATTTTGATGATCTACAATTCTGCAATAAAGGGAAAAAATGAGTCTTTTTTGGATATAAAAATTTGAGATTTTTGTTTTGTTTTTATTTCACTACTTTTGTTTAAATAATCGAAACGAAATGAAAAACAACAATATAAATTATTGATTAAAGATTAATATTAAAAATTAAATTATAACTTCAAATATTGATCAATTTTGATTTTTTTTTTTTTGTTTAAAAAAAATGTATACAAACTTTATTATTTATGGGAAAAAAAAAATTTTTACTTGAAAAATAACAACAATATAAATTGTTTAATAACAATTCATATTAAAAGTTAATATTGAAAATTGAATAACTGATCAATTTTTATTATTTTTTTTCTTTCAAAAAAAGAACGAATATACAGAATATTATCTCTGGAAAAAAAAATTTTCACATAAAAAATAACAACAATATAAATCGTTTGTTAAAAATTAAATATTAAAAATAAATTACGAATTCAGTGATTGATCGATTTCGATTTTTTTTTTTTTCAAAAAACGGACAGATTCATACTATAAAATTGTTCAGAATGGAAAATCTTTTTCCATAATTATTTGTTTATTTAAAAATTTATTTCTCGTAATTTTAGATGCGTCGTGCGAGAACGTGAAATTGATTAAATGATTTTTTTTACAATAATTCAACAAGTAATTGAATCCGTCTTTTTTTGAAAAAAAAAAAAAAAATCAAAGTTGATCAATAATTGAATTTGTAATTTATTTTTAATATTAATTTTTGATAAACATTTTATATTGTTGTTATTTTTCAAGTAAAAATTTTTTTTTTTTTCATAAACAGTAAAGTTTGTATCCATTTTCTTTAAACAAGAAAAAAAAAACAAAATCAATCAATTATTGAAGTTATAATTTAAGTTTTAATATTTATTTTTTATAAACAAATCAAATTATTGTAATTTTTCTAGTAAAAATTTTTTATTCAAACCATGTATTAGTAAGAATCGGTGCCTTTCAAACAAAAAAAAAATTTTTGAAATCGATCGATTATCAAAGTTTTTATTTATGTTTTAATAATAATTTTTCAATAAAAAATTGTGTTTTGTTATTATTTTTCAAGTAAAAAAATTTTTTTTTCTTTATAATATAAAACTGTCAACTTGCCTCTTTTAAACAAAAAAAAAGTTTTTCAGATCAATCAATTATTGAAGCTATTATCCAATTGTTAATTTAATTTTACAATAAATAATTGCTTTTGTTATTATTTTTTGGCCACGGATGCACGGAAAGCCAATTCAAATCAATTATCGTTTCAAGTTTTTTTTTTCTTTTATTTTTTTTTTTTTCGACGTCATCAGATTAACCCCTGAGTTAAGATGATAATTATCTACAACTTTAAAAATTAATAACTAATTTACGGTTGGTTTAAAAAAATTTATTTGAACTCCCCCCCCCTAAAAAATTTTTATTCATAATTTTTAAATAAATTTTTTTTTTCTATCTCTAACAGGAACCGCGAAATGAACGAATTTTTTTTTATTTATTATTTTTTACCGCTTTCCGGTGGGGTTAGAATTTTTCAAATAATTTTTTTGAAATCACGAGGGTCAAATTAGTTTATAATAATTTTATAATAATAAGAATAAATATGCCGTGGAATAAAAAAAGAGAGTAGAGTGACAGGATGAACGTGAAAGAGAGAAAAATGCAGAAAGTCCACAATTTAACAAAAAAATTTATTTTTTAGTAAGATCTTGAACCTGGCTTATTCGGAATATTATATCTTTTTAACCATACATCGGAAAAATTAGAAATTAGGCTTATTGGATAGGAAAATATCGACATTAGTAAGGAAAGTAATTTTAGTTTTCATTTATAATAAATATTAAGGGAGTTATTGAGCAAATAAAAATTCGTGACGTCATAACCATGCAACCTATTTATATTATATACCCGGTAAGTCTCGCGCTGGGAAAAAATGAGCCGAGACTCTACTGAATCTCTTGATGAAGTACTATTATTAGTTTCAACAACACACGTCATTGCATTCGAATCAGAACGTGATCGTACCATAATTAATTCATGTTTAATATTTACAATTATTTTTTGATAATCTTCAGCAAAATCGAAAATTCTTTTTAAAGGTATACATATATCAAAAAATCCATCATCATTTGTTAACTTTATATTATCATTAACATATAAAGGTATACATATATCAAAAAATCCATCATCATTTGTTAACTTTATAATATCATTAACATCATCATTATGAGGTCCTAACTACCCTTCGTTTTCATAATTCATCCTGTGATCCAGAGATAAAAAAATTTTCATTGAGGATGTTATACTAACATTTTTTGATTTATCAACTAAAATCCCGTTCAATTTATAACGTATTTCATCAAATAAAAAACATATTGCATTATTCACCAATCTTATAACAGGGTGTACTAGTTGACCTTCACCTTAATCTTTATCATTTACGATTTTTTTTCGATAATTTTTCACTTATGTGTAAATAACTTTCTGATCGTGGAACAAACAAGTTTTAATTTTGTATTGTTATTCTTATTTCATCACTATTCTCGAAATTATTTGATCCGAACGATTGATGTGGGTGCAGCTCATAATCAGATATATCATTGTTGAATTGAACACGTGTGTTGATATCGAGAATATTTCCATCACTCATGTTGACGTGTAGAACAGTTAAGACAAGTTATATTTATCCAATTCAAGTTCCAAAATTTTTTACTTTTAGTCTTAGACTTTGCAGATATTTTATGTTCTGAGGTGTCAACTTCTTGACTGCTTGATTCAGACTGACTTGAGATGTCCATGACGCGCTGTTTTTATATGATGATGATCCTCTTTTTATAACATGTGAATTGAATGCAATTCCCATATTATGATTTTATGTATAAGGTAATTGTTATTGTTTTACCTCGAAAATTTTCTAATCTTCCTTTCTGATCTACAATTTTCAATTGTAAATGATCGATTGTTTTTGCTGTAATTAGTAAATAAATTGAATTTGCTGATACTTCAATTATCTTATAACCTGGTGGTACAGATGGAACAAAACTATGTATTGTATGAATTTTTTGATTATTCACATAAGCACAAGTATATTTTCAGAATCAATATTTGGTATTGAGTTGAATGACAAAAATGAAGTAAGGGCTAATGAATAATTTTTATCACTTGATTATTGAATTGCCGAAAAATAATCAGTTTCCAGTTAACGTTAAAGAAGAGTTACCAGTTAACGTTAAAGTGAATGTATCATTCATGACCGTGGTTAATGAATAACTGATGAAAAAAAAATATTTTCATTCTTTTTATAGATTATTAGCAAGGAATGCAAGACATAAATGTCCACAATTATATGTATTACAATCTTGATATCGTTTATAATTGAAATTGATGCTACCAACATTAAGATAGCTATTGAGATCCTTCAGTGGTTGTAAGTGGCCAAAACTATCAAAGTATATTGCTAAATTTTGATTGAGTCTTTTATATGCTACCCAATGTGTTCCAGGTTTTTTTTTAAATTTATAATTCCACACTCTTGTATCCATGGTCCATCTTTTGGCAACTTGTTTATTAGGCTATTAAATATTCCTTTTCCACACAGTGATTCCTTCATTTTATTATGTCTTATAAAGCTGCGTTTCTTGCTTTTATATCGTTTCGGTTTTTTGAATAAGCAATGTCGTGATATTTACAAGCTGCATCCAAGGGATTAATTCCCTTGGATAATAATATGATATGATAATATGATCAATAAATGGATACGATGTGCAATAACTGGAGGAAGTAATTGCGGTAAAACAAACGCATTAATGAGTTTAATTGTTGATCTAAATGGTTTACGTTTTGCAAATATTTATATTCATAGCAAATCTTTATATTAACCAAAATATCAATATTTAAAAAAATTATTGGAACCAATTGAAGAAATAAATTATCATAAATTTTCAGATAATGATCAAGTTCTGTCAGTTGATGGAGCGAAACCAAATTCACTATTCATTTTCGATGATGTAGCAACTGAGAAGCAGGATCATATGAAAGGATTTTTCTGTATGGGAAGACATAAAGCTGTTGATTCATATATTTATGTCAATCATATGCACGTATTCCTAAACACTTGATACGTGATAATATTAATTTTTTAATTATTTTTCGACAAGATGATACTTATTTAAAACATATACATATAATCATGTTAATATTGATATGGAATATAGTGAATTTCGAAAAATGTGCATAAATTGTTCGGAAGAAAAATTTGGATTTTATGTATTGATAAAGATAGAGATATTGCTAAAAGAAAATATAGAAAAACTTTGACTGCTTCATAACTATAAAAACAAAACAAGCTGTTTATTTTTATTAGTTATCTGTGAATTTTTATATAATGCCTCTTATATTCTAAGTATGATGCCTCTCAGTGAGCAAGAGCTTATTGATGGAACTAAGTTTTTGAGTGGAATAATAATATAATTATTATTATTATTATTGAAAAAATCGAAAAAATCAAAATATAAGAAAAATATTAGAGGAATCAAAAATCATTTTAACAAAAAAAGTTTCTTTGTATTTTTCTTTATAATATTATTATTTTACCGATTAGTAGTTATTAGAATTATTCACATGAGTATATTTTACTTATGATAGAGAAAAAACGCTATCATTCTGGAAAAATTATTATTCTTCTTTTTCAATTTTCCGTTGAAATTATATTATTAATGCTTTTTCTATTATTACAGTTCTAATCGGTAGGAATGAAAATTGATTGTCGAAAAGTAAATAGATTGATTTAAAAAGTTTAGTTAGTTATGATGAAACTAAAAATAGCGTTTAAAAAAAAACACTGAAATGTATCAATAAGTAATTGAAAATAAGTCACAAAATTGAAACTTTTCATTCAATGTAAATTTTAATAATATGAATATCTTACCGATCATTTGATTGAGTTTTACTAGGTTATTAA
The DNA here is from genome assembly GCA_011426435.1 of Lysiphlebus fabarum. Lineage (NCBI taxonomy): Eukaryota > Metazoa > Arthropoda > Insecta > Hymenoptera > Braconidae > Lysiphlebus > Lysiphlebus fabarum. Next base: position 38,521 of record WSYQ01001543.1, read on the forward strand.
TTAAGTTGTTTATGTAAATACTGCATAAACAACACTGTTGTCAAAACGCGTATCTTTGTTATTGCCACTATCACTATGATTGCTGTTCTTTGATGACAAAAAAAAACAAAGAATTTTTATCGAACAAGATATTAAGTAGTAATATTCCGGAATGAAAAAATCAAGTATTTGAAAGGTATTATTGATACTTGAATTATATCCGGTGATATATATGAGTATTTGTGAGAATGCTCATGAGAATTCTTTGATATTTTGTTGGTATAATCAAAGACTGATTCTCGGATACAATTATTCTTGACGGGTATTTTTAATGTTCGAGTATTTTAAAATATACTTATAAAGTATTCTACTATTGTTTTCGTCTTAAAAATGTTAGAAAAAAATATAAATTACACCATATCATGTGGGAAATTTTTATCGTTGGTGGAATTGAGCAGAATTATGATGTACCAAAAAACATTAGAGTGCACTTTCTTGAATGAATGTAGTACAAATATACAAATTTTTCATTGGTTAATGAAAACGAATCGACTTTGTACATCTGAATTATACATTTATTATGTGAGAACTAATTCAGCAATTAATAAATTTTACCTTGATTTTCGTCTTTCTTAACTCTAATTTTCCGGTACTTTACTAATGGGATATTATAAACATCATCTCCTGACTATTTGTCTTGTAATAAGATTTCTTGATTTTTTTCACGCATTCATAAATATCTGGTACTGTAAAAAAGTAAACTCAAGCATCTGTATCCATATATCAACGTTTAGCAGAATTTCCATATGTTTTTTCATCATAATCACAATGAAAATCATACAAATAAAATTTAGAAATATCAAGAATTGAAAACCCCATATTAATTGGTATGTCGGATTTTATTTTCACTCGAGACATTTCAATAACAAGAAAATCTTCTCCAAGTATTATAATACTGTGTAATCAAATCAATGTATTTTTTTAACAAAGAAGCTTGTTTAAACTTTAATATCATATGAATTTTTGTTAATCATATGCCGAAATTTCAATAATAATTTAAGCTTTTATAATGAATAACATAATTTTTTTCCACATATAAAGTAGTCATTAGTTTGACTTGAGTAGTGTACATAGGAGGATCCAGGCCCATGACTCCCCGCTGCGTCGCGGGTTGATTCGCAACAATTTTTTTTATTGCTTTTTATAAAGAAAAAAAAAACATAAAACAGTAATTAAACATTATCTTCATTGGTTTCAAATATATCAAAGTCTAAAATTTCTAGTAGAACAGTTTCTTCTGGCTTTCTTTTCAAAAGATCATCGTCAGGCTCCCAAGTGGAGCACACTTCATTGTAAATTAGTTCTTTAGCAAGAAGCAATGCATTACATGTTTCTATCGCCATTCTATTACGTAGGTACGTCTTAATTAATTTAAATTGCGAGAAAACACGTTCAGCAGAAGCACTGCTGTGTGGGAGACTTGCCAGTGCCATTAAAAATTCATGTAGCTCAGGAAACATTTTTTCATTCATAGTATTTTTTATTTCTCCAATTTTATTAATAAATTCTTCAAATGCAATACCATCGTTAAAGTGCTTAGATACCTCAGGTAGCATTCGCCATTCTAAATTTAGTGTTTCATGCTTTAATTCATCAACAATGTTTGGAAATAATTCCACTAATGGTAAAATTGACGATTCATCTCCCTTTAAAGCTGATATTGGATTGATTATTTGTATTTTTGTTAAAACAGGATCATCAAAATTTATTCTCGTATGAATCTCACTGCATAAAATTTTATAATAGTTAAGTGCTCTGACTTTAAAGGTGTAAATTTCTGCCAATAGCTCTTTTGATGCATTTAATGTATTTAAAAATTTTTCTACTCCTGTCCCTAAATATACTTGGTCAATATGAAGAAAGTTATGAGGATTTTCACAATCAATTTTACTTAATTCAGTCTTATCCAGGTAATCTTTTTTTAAATAACTTTTAAGAATGACCTTGTAACTCATAGATGCATAACTAAAATACAGTTAAAAAAAACTATTCATTATATTTAAGAAAAATTTTTAATCTTATTTTTTTAGATGTCACACTCATTGTTGAATAATATTTTAATTAAAAAAAAAAAAAAAATTATATTTACTGACCTTGAACATGGCTGTGGATTATCAATATCAACAAAGACTTGATCACCTTGATTTAAATCATATGACATTGGATCATCTACATCTTCATTTGTCTCATTTATTTCAGTTATTTTATTACAAATTTTTTTTTTTACATTTTCTTTTTTTTTTTGACTTGGTGCTGATGATACATCACTCGATGATTCATCTACTGGGTGTAATCTAACTATGTACCTGCATATATTAACACATTACACATTTTTAATTTTATATGAAAATTAATGGAATAGTAATAAAAACACATACTGCAGTTTATAAAAAGTCAATTTACTTACTTGTCCATATTAATTGATTGTAATGACAATTAATAAAAAATAAAATTGTACCATATATATTATTTTAGTTATCAAGCAAGTCCATGCCTGTTTTGTTTTGGTAAACACTGGTATGTAAACATAAACATCGTAAAATTGAAATGCAATCATATTTAAGATCATTTTACAGTAAGAGGGCAGTGCTGTGAAACGTAATAAGAAAAAAAAAAATAAATAAATAATAAAATGTTCTGGTGGTGTGTGTAAACATTGTAGGAAACATAACAACATAAAAATGTGCCTTCAAAAAAAAGGCGTGCTCGTGCACTATTTGTGCCTCGTGTGGTAACACTGAACTAAACCACTGAGATCGGAACGACCAGCAGTTGGCAGTACACCGCCAGACCGACAACTGCGAGAACCAGTACCGGCTAGCCTCTCACCACCCAAGCGTCACTTAATGGTACCACCAGCACCTTTCAGGTCACGAGAAGAAATGGTTCGACAGCTTGACTTTGGCCTCATACCGAAGAATCAACCCATTTCTCAACCTACAACAAGTCAACAGCTAACTCAGTGTCCACCTCTGGATCAACCAGGAGGTAACCCAACTTCGGCACTAGTACCTGACGGTGGAACACCACTAGTGGTTCCACGTAAAAATGAGTATATAAAGTAGTCATTAGTTTGACTTGAGTAGTGTACATAGGAGGACTCAGGCCCATGACTCCCCGCTGCGTCGCGGGTTGATTCGTAGTTTCGCGGTTTGATAAATGCGGGGGTCTTGATTCGCGGGTCAGCGGGGGGTCGCGGTGTGTGATCCACGGGAGGGGAGAGTGTTCAGTCGTGGTTTTACTCGAGGTGTGATGTGAGGTCCATGGAGGAGGGGGAGGTGTCATGAATATTATCATTATTATTCCGCCATCTTTAATAGGAAATGCTACGATATCCTTCAGTGATGATGAAATTAATATTTTAAATACATCATACAAAATAACACCTGGATTAATGGAATTATTATTCATGAAATCTTTGCTCACGACCCCCCGCTGTGTTCCGGTTTGGTTCGCGGTTTGATAACTGCGGGGGGGGTCTTAATTTGTGGTGAAATTTTTACCTTAACCGAGATTCGAACCCGGGTCTCCACCGGGGAAGTTCAATGTGCTACCTACTCAACCATTGAAGCTCAGCGCTACTTTGTCAATATATTTGATCATTATATCTACAATTAATGATTTCCCTAGCTACCTCTCATTTGTTTCAATGATGTTTTGAACTAAGGATTATGATATTAACATTAAATATAATTCTGACATTATTATTATTATAAAATCTTCATCCGATAGAGGTCACTGACGAGATATGATAACCTTCAATTACGCGTATGTCCAGTGTCAAGCTTCTTCTTATTTCGATCTAAGCTGCTGTTGAGACTAATTCTTCTCTCATGAATAACAGGTATGTTTAAAAATTGTTTTAACATAAAAATTTCAGAATTCTTCAATAGGATATCTAAAAAACATGTATAACCTAAAAAATAAAATCTCTACTCTTCAAAGAATACATTTTATATTTGATCGTTAGATATTTTATTTATTAATTAAAACAACGAAATGGACCTATGCAATCATCAAAAAGGATTCGAGAGAACTATAGAAAAACCTATCAATTTCTTGAAAGACATATTACAAAATTTAATTTAGCAACCGCTCATCGAAGATTAACACAAACAACAATAGCAATACTGGCAGGTTTGTTATTAAAATTAGAAAAGTTGCAAGTACGAGGTGCTGGTGTTTCTGTGGTTTGAGATGATTTATTAAACAATTTTAATGGAGATTACGTTGAATGGCAAAACTTGGAAAATGCATTTAAAAATAGAATGAAAACAAGTGTTATAGTGAATTTAAAACACAAAAATTTGAAAAAATCTATGATTGATGCTGAAAAATTGTTGATTGATAACATATCGGATAATTTGCAAGATAAGAATGCAATGAAAGTCAATCCAGTTTTAGCTTTAAACTATGAAATTCAAAAACAACACATAAAAAGCATAGCAGTTGAAACAAAATATTTTAGTGAAGGTAATTTTGAAGTTCTACAATCATCCGATCTAAATAAAATATTTAATGATAATTTTGAACATTTGCTAGAAGATGTTAAAGAGGTACAATTAAAAGGATTTAGTTGGTCATTACTTGAAATTTTACATCTTTAAGTTCAAGTTAATGATTATACACCATAACGAGGTGGTAATTCATCGTTTGTTGAGTTACCATTATGGATCCGAAAAAATCCAGTTGTAAACGTACAAATTTCAGATAATTTTTGTTTTATTTGGTCTGTTTTAGCATATTTATATAAAGTATCTATTAATAGTCACAGAGTTAATAATTATACAGAACATGTTAATAAATTAAATTGTAGTGGAATAAATTTTCCATTAACATGAGAAAAAATTAAATATTGATGATGATGATGTGGATTTAGAGTCAAATAAAAATCAAAATTGGTTTATGCACAAGTTTTAAGAATAAGAACAAGAAAATTATTTGTGATCGTTGCTTATGTCATTTCCAAACTCAACAATCTCGTAAAAATCATGAAAAATTATGTAGTGAAAACTGAACTTACCAACTGAAAAAAAAAGCATTTCAAAATCTAAAAGTTATTACAATCAATTAACTGTTCCATTTATAATTTATAGTGATTTAGAATGTTTGTTGGAAAAAGTAAAAAATGAAAAATATGAAAAAAATGAAGTTTATCAAAAACACATTCCAAGTAGTATCGCATACTATTTAAAGTGTAGTTACGATGATTTACTTTCCAAGTTCAATCTTCAACGTAGTGAAAATTCAATTGATCGGTTTATTTCTGAGCTTGAACAAATAGCTCATAAAGTAAATAATATATTAGACAATATTAAACCAATGTCACTAACATTAAATGAAGAACTACAATTTTTAAGAGTGAAAAAATGTCATATTCGTAAAAAAACTTTTACGAATGATGATGTTAAAGTACGTGATCATTGTCACTTTACATCAAAATTTAGTGATGTAATATAAATTATCAAGAATTATGTATAATTCCAGTAGAATTTCATAATCTTACAGGTTATGATGCACATTTTATCAAAAAAAAAATTAAAAAGTCAGTTCCCAGGTAAAATTGATATACTCGGAATAAATAAAGATATATTTCATTCACAAAACATGTAAATGGTACAAGAATCAAGATAAGATTTATTGACTCATATAGATTTATGGCTAGTTCAATAGATTTGTTATCAAGTAATTTAGATAATCACAAAAAAAATATCACAAAAAGTTATTGTCAAAATCATGAAGAATTTGAATTGATAACTAGAAAAAGAGTTTTTCCATATGATTATCTTTATAAATTGGAAAAGTTTAATGATACAACACTTCTAACGAAAGCTTAATTTTATTCGCAATTAAATAAGAGAATTTTTCAGATGAAGCGTATGAGCATGCGCAAAACATTTGGAAAAAGATTAATATGAAAACAATCGGTGAATATTCTGATTTATATTTACGCACAGATATCGCTCTCTTAGCTGATGTTTTTGAAAACTTTAGAGCTTAAGAGCATATAAAAATAAAAAATAAAAAATAAGATTTAAAAAGATTGTGAATTACAAAAATATTATTAAGACAAAACTATCAATAAAATAAGTTTTTTTATCACACGAGAGTCACTTAAGATCAAATGAAAAACAGTTAAAGTTTATAAACAAAAGAATATATAATAAATTTTTTTTTAAATGTCAGACAAAGAGTCTAGGTTCAGTTCAGGCGTATGTTATAACGATGAAGACGAAAATTGTTATTAAAATATAATAAATCGATTACAATCTTATACATATTTATTATCAAAAAATTTATCAGAACAATTAGTGTTCGATGAAAAAAATTCAATAGGGATATCTAACTTAATAAAGAAGGACGTAAATGAAATAAAATGTGCTATAGAAAAAAAAATTTTATTAAATGTAATTTCAAAAATAGAAAACATAGAAATAAAAAAACAACTAAATCAAAAAATTATAGAATTAGAAACGTTAAGAAATATTAATGAAAATTAAATCAAAGACAATAAAAATTAAAACTCGAAATATAAATTGGAAATGGATCACAGGTTAGTAATAATAGAGCCTTTTGAAACAAAGAATCAAAATATAAAAGATGAAAACACACAATTAACCGATTTGGTAAATCAATTTACGCTAGAAAATAATAGTTTACATAAAAAAATTGCAGAATATCGAGAAAAAACAAAGGAAAAATTATACAATCACGAAATAAATCTTTATAATAAAACAGAATCAACCAATAACAATGAACTACCACAAAATATTCGAAATAACATTAACAGACGACATTCAAGAAACTATGATTATATTAAAAGTTGAAATAATTATTATAAAAGAATAAAAGAAGATACAAGGCAATACGAAACAATAAAAATTGATAAAAAAATATTACAAAAAAACTAATTGAACCCGATAGATCAGGCGTGGAGACCACTATTAAGGGTAGACTGCCACAGATATCTGACTCAATATTACAAACTGACATAAAAAAAGATAATAAACAAATTAATAGGGATTCTTTTATAAATCCACAACCATCAACCTCTAAAAATCGCGAAGACGACTTTTATGACCCAATTTTAAAAACAAAAATTTTCAATTTAAATAGTAATAATAATACTGAAAATAATAAAATCAATGAAAATATTCATGATAGAAATAATAATGAAATTCCAAAGAATAAAATATTTGTATCGGCGGACTTATTAACTAAAGAAATTAAAATAAAAGAAAATACAGATTTAAATATTTCTCCGAAAGATAAAGATATTAATTTACCAAAAGAAAGTAAAGAAAAATATAAAGTTATAAATGAAACTAAAAATGAATGTAATCAGAAAAATATTGTCAACGAAAATAAAGATACACTTACGACTATCGAAATAGAAATGGCCAATCAATTGATGAATAGATTCAATAAATTATGCGACGAAATAAATAATGAAATAAATATAAGCGATGAAATGAATAATGAAATAAATATAAGCGATGAAATAAATAAAAATAATAATAATAATGAAATATTTATTGATGGTGAAAAAAATGTTTGTATCTACGGAAATAATGAAGTGAATAATAATGATAATGATTGCGTTGAAAGAAAGAGTTTTAATGATAATAATTTTACTGAAGTTACAAAAAAAATAATTTGCAAAAATATTAATAGGAAAAATAAAAATAAAGAAGAAATATTTGAGGTCAAAGAACCATATAAAATGCATACTGATGTAATAAATGATGACACTAGTAAAAATGAAAATAATAAAATAAAGAGTAATACAAGGTCAGGGAAATTAGATATTAAAGAGAATAAGTCCCAAGATAATTTAATAAAAAAATCTTTAAAAAAATTGAAGCTAGATTTGATGGTATTTCAAAATACAATATTTAACAAAAATAAAGAAAATGATAATATAATTGATTTAATAATTAAAAGAAGAAATAGATCGATTAGAATAAAAACAAAACTTAAAGACAACTATTATGAATCTCATAAAAAACGAATAAAAAAAATATTAATATGTAATACTCGAAAAAGAAAAAAATTCTAAACAAAAAAGATTATACGAAAAATGGTAACAAAATTGTTAAAACCCATGACATGATAATAATCAATTCAAATAAATTTTTTTTTTATATATTAAGCTCGGTAAAATTAAATTAGATAAATATTGTAACAGGCTAGAAAATCCCTATCCTTATCCTTAAATGTACTACTGTTTTAGGTAGTGACAGGGTGGATAGGGATTTTGTGTAAGAGTGAGAGAGAACGACACTAGACACTTTAGCACATAAGTTTAAGTATAAGTTTATTGACTAATTAATAATAAAAGTAGGTTTCTTGAATTGTATGATGATTATTATTATGAGGCAATTATTGTATATAATTGGCCTCAATATCTCTGTTTAATTACTCTGAAGGTTGGATACCAAGAACAAATTGGACAAGTGATCTACATATAAATTAATTGGCAACGCCACATTTTAATCATATGAAAATATGCATATAAAATATATATATATAGCAGAGGTACCCCGAGCAATGAAGCCAGCGGTACTACATCAAGCCAGCGAGTGTCAACAGCGAAGTGGGAAAGGCGAAGCACCGCACAAAGCAGAAGAGAATTAAAATAATATTTAATTAAAATCTTTCCATATGATTAATCCTACCATACCTAAAGAAAGAAAACAATTAAAACACCGCGAGTAAAACGAAGACAAACTGCTCTACATTGTAACAAATCTTAGACCGGATGCAGGAAGGTCAACGATTGAATACACAACGTATTTGTTTAGTCGCATTAAAGACGCTAAGCACACACAACAAAAAAATATAATTTAAAAAAAAAAATTTTTTTATAAATAATTAATATAACAAAAATGAGTAACCAAACGAAATTAGATTTTTATGCAATTAGGCAAATTTGCAAATACTTAACCTTCGGGGAAAAGATTTATTTTATTTACTCAAACAAGAATTTGATGGAGGTTGGGATTGAACACCTATACGCCAGTGAAATAAATTTAGGAGAGTTAGAATTAAACGAAGAACAGTGCAACAACTTACTCGCAGTCAACGAAAAACGTCTGAATAAATTAGGTTATCAATGTTAATCGATATGAATGAAGTGCTTTTTTATTTATTGAGGTGTAACAATTTAGTGGAAATATCAGCCGTTGCCACCGAACTATCATCAGACCAATTAATAATCATAAGTGAAAAATTTAAAAAATTAGAAAGTGTAAAATTTAGTGCTATTACAGGATTATCAAAAGAAGCAATAAAAAGTGTATTAAAAATTCCGCGCCTACATACATTGTCGATGTATCACACGGAAAATGTAGACGATAAAATATTAGAAGGGTGCACTCATTTGAGTTCAATCAACATAGGGAGAAGTAGGGTGTCGGAGAAAGGTATACTCAAATTTGTACAACGTGCCAACTACTTGAAGTTAATAAGCATTGTAAATTTAGAAATATCAATGAAGACTATATATATATATAATATAGGTATATAAATAAGTTATATATATTTTGTGACAAGTAGGAGTAATACGGACAAAATAAAACCATTTCACGTAAGTGGAGAATAAATTTTTGTTGTAATATAAATAACTAAATGAATAAAAAAAAAATAGTAGAGTCTAATATTAAGTAATATTATTGACAGAAAGATTTAAATGGTTGTTTGAATAGTTTTATATAAATATTCTTGTGTCAATAAAAAAAATCTGACAGCTGATGTTGGAGCCCAGCGGCCATATTTTCTTTAACGCGTCCGCATGCGCAAGATATACATATTTGTTTTTTAAATAACAAATTCGAAAAATAATATTATTTATATTCTTATCGATGAAATTATGAATATAACTTATAAAATTAATATTATTATTATTATTAATATTATTATTATTTATATTAAAAATATTAATATTGTTGTTATTGTTTATGTTAAAAATCATATAATATTCAAATTTTTCGATCATTTATATTTTCATTGATATATTTACTAATATCATTTTTATGAATATTGTTATTATTAATATTATCATTAATATTTCTATTCATATTATAAAAAAATAATAATAATGGCTGCAGTTTACATTTCTCCCAATAAAAAAATTAATGATATAATAACTCTTATTCTCAAAGGATTAGTAATATATACTCATGAGGAAGTGAAAATTTATGGTGGTGAAAATTTATGAAAACGAAGGATGGTTAGACCTAATAATGAGGATGTTAATAATAATATAAAGTTAACAAATGATGATGGACTTTTTGATATATGTTTACCTTTAAGAAGAATTTTTGGTTTTGCTGAAGATTATCAAAAAATAATTATAAATATTAAACATGAATCAATTATGGTACGATCATGTTCTGATTCGAATGCAATGATGTGTGTTGTTGGAACTAATAATAGTACTTTATTATTTGATATAAAAATTTTAAAAATTAAATGGCTCGTGCCATATTTTAAATTATCAAATAAGAATATAATTAAGATGATGAATATATACAAAAAGATCCAACCATCTCTATGGGATTTCGAAGTTGGGATTTATACGAATACGCATTGCTGCCAACTACAACGCATCATATATGGATTGTTAAAACTGCAACTCAACTGGAAAAGCCACGTTATGTTAAACTTCATTTAATTTTATTTCTTTTCTATTATTTCCACAAGTACAAACAAAAGTTAAAACTCCGCTTTCAGCTGCTTCATCCAACTCTTTGAATTCTTGTTTATTGCTGTTGAAATGTTCAGAATATTTTTTTGGTAAATATACATAGTATTATCTATCAGTTCCAGCTGTTACTGCTGCACCAAACTTTGATCCAATAAATTTTCTAACTTTAAAAAAAAAATACTGTCATCTTCCTTCAGAAATTCTTGAACGTATTTCGGAGTACGCACTTCTTCTTCATACTCTATATATTTTGAAATTGACACACACTCTTCTATATGCGTTTTCGCTAACACTTTTTTCTTTAAAATCTCTAACCGGTTGTTCAGATTCCTATGTTTTTTTATTTCAAATTTTTCGTCAACTCACTCATAAAATTATCCCTAAGATAATTTTTTAAATTCTCTTTCTTTATTTCACGTAATTTAACCCATTGGTAACACGCGAGTGCTAGCATTTTTATTTTATTCAACTCAAGTAATAATTCCGAATGACCCTCTATTTTGTTCAACCACTCAATTTTATCACACATAGATTTTTCAAACCTTTTTAATATTTCATCATCACCATGAAACTTTATTTTTTTGTATGAAACACTACAGATTTCTTCTTCACACACACGTTTTATCTCGATTTTTTTTTCGCTGCTGATGATGATAATAATGATAAATAAAAAATAAATAAATAAATAAAATAAAAATAATAATATTTTAGAAATTCAAACATTTTGTGAAACACTGGTGACGACAAATGTAATGGTAAGTGAAAGTAAAAATGACCGACCATTACCGAAAATTAGAAAAAATAAAAATTCACCGGTTATTTTTTTCTCTCTCTCACACCTACAAAGTTTTTTTTTTTTTTTAATTTTTTCACTTTTTTTATTTTTATTTTTTTTATTATGAGTTTTGTTATTGTTTTCTCTCTCTCTCTCTCGCACCTACACTATAAATATATATCCCTATGCTATGCTATACTACCTATACTATATCTCTATGCTATACCTATATCTATGCCTATACCTATGCTATATATCTGTCTCTCTCGTACCTACAGTATATCCTGTACCTACACTACACCCTTCACCCTACACCTAGTCGCAGTTGGTCTTATCGAAATTGATAGTGAAAACAACAGGCGATGAAAAATAACACCAAGGCATTAAAGTAAATAATAATAACAATAATAATAATAATAATAATAATAATAATAATAATAATATCGTAAAATAAAATAATATTTTTTTCAGATGTTGTACCAGAAATTAAACCGAAGCTCGAGCGTGGGAAAAAAATGATAAAATCACCAAATGATAAAATAGAAAAAAGTGTGTGCAGTCAATCATCAACCTCTTCGTCGTCATCATCATCATCATCATCATCATCATCATTATCATTATCATCATATCATCATCATCATCATCATCATCATCATCATCATCATCATCTACCGATACTGATATTGAAGTGACTACACCAGCCCCGAGTGTTGCAGAAATATATGATATTGAGCAGCAGTACCATAGATTACCCGGGCTCTCTAACAAGGTGATAGGGGAATCTGTGTATGATGAAAATGGTTGCGGCCTTTGTCATTATCCTGGGTATGAAAAGCGGATAGAGGTCTCTACTGCCGAAATGTGTCGGAGCTGTCATGAAGTATGGTGTATAGAAGGCTACCACGCTCGTAACCACCAGCGCCAGTGCAACAACGACAACAACAAATACGGGAAGAAGAAGAAATCATCCATATTGTAATTTTAAGATTACAACAATGCCTTAATAATACAGAAAATGTAAAAAATAAAATAATGTATTCTTGTGATTTATGGGGTGGAAAATATAAAAAATTCAATATATTTCCCCATTGTATAAAATGTGCTGAGGTTATAGATGATAATATTAGAAAAAAAAAAATAAAATAAATAAATAAAAAAAAAAAATTATCCTCTTTTCAGCATCCTTTATTTTCACCAATCATTTAAAAAAAAAAAATTCTATTGAAATTTTATGTATTATTATTATTATTTTTTGTCTTTACTAACAATCGAAAACGACGAAGTCAGTCAACTAAATTTTTCTTGCACTTTAGGTGGTAATTATTTTTTTCGTTAACTAGTTTTGTCTTTTCTACTTTGGGTGTACATCTTTTTTGATATTAATTATCGCCATACACTTTTTTTTGATGGAAAAAAAACTTTATTAAATCGCGGAGTAAGCGTGAAAACATGAAAATTTTAAATATAGTTTATAATCCTGACGACAAACATTTCGAACCAATTAAAAATATGCATATTTTTATGGGTGGTGGTGTTAAATTGTGGTGCAATTGGTGTAGTTGTGGTTACCAGAAAAATAAATATCACAAGCAAAGCTGGACAAAATGTGAAAAGCGTCTGAGTTATCCGTCATGTAAACTAAATAATTTTAATGACAATTATAAAAAATGATATATACATGCAATCGTTTGTTTTATAGTGTGAATTGTTATGAAAATCATTGACGTCAAGACCCATATTCAAGAAATTTTTCAGTTTGTGATCGAATAAGAAAATGTGTGTTGTGTCTGAAAGTCTACATACGTGATAGTGAGCATCACTGTGATTATTATTATTGTAGTTGACCTGAAAATCAAAATTATATTGGATTTTTACCAAGTAAAGAAGACTTTGGAGTACGAGCATTGACCATAGAAAAACAACAAGAATTTGACAGATGTTATAGCGAACGCTTGCGAAGCCCTCGTTTTGATTTTTTTTAAAAAATGGCAATTTACTGTAAATCTAATGTGGATTTACTTAAGGGGGCTTGTATATCGTACAGAAAATAAATGATGCAAGTGGGTAACGTATGTCTATTTACTGAAGCTTTAACGTCAGCATACTCGTTTATTATTTTATCAAAAAAATTATTTAAAACAAAACGAAATAGCCATTACCCCTAAAAATGGTTACTGTTTAGTAGGTAATCAATGTAGTATTGCTATTCAATGGCTGTTATTGCTTAAAAATTCTAAGGGAGTCAAATTACGCCATGCCATGAAAGGGCATGAACAGCGGGTAGGTCGTTACCTTGTTGATGGTATTTCAGAAGATGGTAGTACGATATACTCTTTTTTAGGTTGTTACTACTACGGTTGTGACTGTTCAGAATTAATTAAAAATGTAGATGCTGATTTAGGTGATAATACAACACTTAGATCAAGGCGTGAAAGTACTGAGTGTATAAATGCATAATTCCGGAATATAGAATATGAGTTGATAATTGAGGGGGAATGTGAGTTTTCAAGAATGCGTCGTACTAACGTGGATTTGAAATTTTTTTTAAAAACAATTGATAAAGATTCCTATACAGAAGCAATTACAAAATAGGAAGCAATTTACAAAAAGATGTGATATCACAACAAAAAAGAAACCCAGTTTTTTTTACAAAAATAAGCGTCAAGTATTCGAAATGTGATGTAAACAAAGAAGTTACATCACATTCGAATATTTGACGCTCCTTTTTGTAAAAAAAACTGGGTTTGTTTTTTGTTGTGATATAAGTAGTGGAAAAAGTTGAAGTATGAATGCAACAATTCTCACGCTATGATTGTAGCACATGTATGTTAAATAAGCTATTTTAGTTATATATCCTTGTAAATATTCTTCAATACCAAATTGTTGACAGTCTTTTTGTAATAAAGTTTTTTATAATGTGATAAAAAAAGAATGTAGTTCGGTCTTCCACATAGTGGGTGACATTTTTTTTCCTTCAAATTAAATATTCAGTGGTCTACAAAAATCCATTCAAGATGAAATATGTTAAAATTATCATGAAATGAATGAATTCCTGATTTCTTTGAAAATAATATCTAGTAATCAACACCAGCTAGATTTCAATAACACTTATCAAAGGTATTTTCACCTTATTGAACCACGAGCTAGTAGTGGCTTTCCAGATCGCTGGTTAAGTTCGCATTGCTACTAGATCCCAACAACAATATTATACTCGGTTTTCGTAGAAGCTTCGGTATCGTTCCTTGAGCTTTCACGATTCTGAAATAATAAATAAATGCGGATATGTGTCAAAGCGCAAAGTACTCAATCAGAAAAAATTAGGTGGATTGTTTGTTAATTCAAAAATAGCAATTTAATACCGAAAAATGGGTGATTAACGGCCCAGAAAAACATCAAGATTAGTATAAGCAACGATAAAATATACGATATTACTATATATTAAGTCAAAACAATGGAATAAAGCGAGATATTATGTAGGTTCGCACTATGACTGATTCCTGATGTCGATTTGAATATATAAGGAATTTTATGATCATGTTGCTCGACTGAGGTTAATATGAAGAAGTCACTTTCAAATAAACAGTATTGTGTTTAATAATAAAGCAAATGAATTATCGTTTATATTGCAGCAACGTTCAAAAACTAATTTCATTTCAATTGATCTTATTGATATCATCATTGACCTTATAACTGGTTTCACATCAATAGAGAAATATTGAACGTCAAGTGTAGACATAAAAGGATTATAGTCGGTAATGAACTTGGAGCGGTAGCGAAAGCACTATGTAATAGTAGAAATTGGGTTCAATATCAATGAAAATATGGCTGATATCAGTCACTAGCGTGCTGTCTCGTGAGCGATAAAAGTACTATACCGAAAGCCTTAAGACAGCACGATAGTTCAGCCTTAATTTTTAAACATATCGATTAATTGAAACTAGTCCAGAAAATAGTTTCTGGATGATAATTAATTCAATTATTGACAAAGAAGTGGCCGAAACCACTTGATTAAATGATTAATCGATCAAAATTTAATTTCCAAAGCCTAGTCTAACCAAAACTTACGGGAATAAACAATAATTAATTGATTAAAATAACAGAATTATTATATAACTAATTTAAATTGGCTTGAGCAGTATAGACCATAATTAAAATTATAATAACAATGGACGATTTGTTTTTTTGATAATAAAAAATATATTGCTGTGGTTTGCCCAGGAACAACAGAAAACATGAAATCATTTAAATACAATAAAAAACGAAAGGTAAGCCCGGTCTGACCGAAATCAGGGTAGAACCAATTTTTCACTAAAACAGTAATAAAAATTACATTTTTTAGTTTGGCCAGAACAATAAATAAACAATTTATCGATCAATAATTTCCGGTTCGTCCACGAATGTTGATTTAAAAATAATAATAATAATAATTTGCAACAAACTTCGGTTTAACAAAGAACTGCGATAATTTTTTTTGTAGTGAATTGAATAAATTTTATAAGTTATTGTAATAATATAATTTACTTCAGAAACCAATAAATTGTATTATAATATTCAGTTAGGAATCCGATTATATTAATTAAATAGACGAAATTAAATTATACTTATAATAATATAAATAAATATTCTAGTATACCTACTTTATATCTATTACTTTTCATCTATTGTTTAAACAGGATTACATAATTAAAAAATTATCTCGAATAAGCCAACCCAAAAGGACGCCACGCGAACACAACAGTATAGCAATTCACGTGAGTGCAAGAGAGAAACCAAGAGACATCAAGGGCCCGTGGTGAACAAAGGCCCGTTAGTATTATAACTTACGCCACTATAGTTGATAGAATATATTACTCTGGATCTAAAACCAATTGAACTAAATAATCCTATAATATAAACCGTGTTTGATTATTAGGATAAGCAGAAGAGTATTTGTAGGAAAAACTTCGCTGATTACGGGCAAAATGCAGAAAAAATTAAAAAGTTGATATTTTGGGTAGGAGGGGGGGTGGTTTTTATGATTTCTATTGTTTAAAATTTTTTTATCTATAGAATTTCGTTTGAGTTACCCTTCTTATTTAGAAAAAAATATTTAAAAATTTTTGGGATAAAAATTTGAGGAAGTGGGTGGGGTGGTTTTTGTTGATTTTAGGTTTTTATTTATTTTTAATTAATCAATGAATTTTATTTACCTCTTTATTAAGAAAAGAATATTGAAAAAATTTTTGGTGAAAAATTAAAGGTGGGTGAGGTGGTTTTCATTGATTTTAAGTTTTTTTTTTTTTTTTAATCATTCAATTAATTTTAATAAACCTGTTTATTAAAAAAAAAAATATTTAAAAAAATTTCGGATAAAAATTTAAGGGAGTAAAAGGTACCGGTCAAAGTGCCGGTCAAAGTAACGGTCAAAGTCCCGACAAAAGTATCGGTCGAGGTAAAAAAAATACCGGAAATTAAAATTTATCATTCTGGTATTATTATTTATTATTAATCTTGTATTTATTATTTCTTATTTATTCAATATATTATTATTTATTTTATATTTTTATAATATTTTTTTTTTTTCATCTATTTTTAAATTGAATAATTGATTATTATTTAAGATTATTATTTTTTTTCTCTTTACAAAAGTAATTTGACTATTTTTTTTTATGAAAAAAATTATTATATTTTTATTTACATGGATGTAGCTAAGGAAAACCTACATAAAAATATGTATACAAGTGATAAACATTTTTTTTTATTTTGAAATTTCGACTTAAAATTGATATATTAATTAAATGTATTCAATTTAAATTGTAAAGAATATTATAATTTTTGTGAAAATAAAAAACATTTTAAATTTAAATTAAAAAAGAAAAAATTGTACATATTTCTACATGCAAATATATTTTATCTTTATATAAAATATATTATAAAATAATATTATAAAATAAATAATTAAAAAAAAAGTTAATAAATAAATAGATAAATGAAGAAATAAACAAATATTACTTACCAGACGATCACCAAGAATACCAAGCCAAATATTTACTCTAACTAGGTGTTGATCCCGCTTGTTCCTGATGACCGCGTGGGGATTTTGTTGGGCCTAAATATGATTGTTTCGGGGATGTTGGCTGTGCGTTACTGGTAATTTAACATCATCGCTAAATAAAATCCGAGAAAGGAGCTGATCGTCTTCTTGTATTGCTTTAAGTTTTGTTATTCATTAATAGTTAGCCGACATAAAATGAATGATTGTAATCGATCGTAATTGGTTTGTAGATGATTGTAATGTAATTTTTTTGTCACCCCCCTAATTAATTTCAATTAAATTTTGAAAATTCGCAGTTGACAGATAGCCGACAATTCATATATTTTTAAATAGCTGATATTTTTATTGTAATGAGATGTCAAATTTATAGCAAATCGTTTGTACATCATGATCCTTCGTTTGTCATTGTTTAATAATTAATATTTTTTTAAATAGTAATAAAAAATTATTGGGCTCTTTACCCTCTAGTTAATTATTGTTCATTTGTATATGCGCATGCGTGACTGAATGCCATGTTTGTGTTAAGCAGTGTTGAGAGGACTTAATGTTTCCAAAAATAAACAATAACAACAATTTGTAATCGTAGAAGTCTCGTCCAACATGAAGTGACTTGTGGACGATAAAAGGGGTTAAGCCTAACAATCGACTTTCACGAGGTCTTTCACGAAATGCATTGCGGACTCTGGTTATAAGTTGGTCGATGTTTCTTTGTGGAAGGCGTCCAGCATCCAATGTGACCGGCTCCACATTCCCGTTGTTCTTATTGTACCGACAAACCACCCCAAGTACAACACGATACCCCAGGAAACGTTGAGCATCTGGATGATTTTCACGATAGATTCGAGCTGTTTTAGCAGCGTTTTCATTTGCCACATAACGGTATAACATTACTAATTCCATAGACAAATTCGGTGGATAATGCGCCATTGTTATTAAAAAAGAAATATTTGAATTATAAGAAATATAAAATATAATATTTTGATTAATTTTTTTAACGAAACTTAGTTGACACGAGCAAATATTTTTATTAACGAGAAAGCGTTTTCTCCTGCTTATTGTACAGACTTTTGTTTATTTAAAAAACAAATGCAATCATAATGCGTTTACTAATGTAGTCATTTTTTTTTTATTATTGATTAATTTAATAATTTTTAATACAATAATTGTTTTTTTTTTTTTTTATAAAATATTTAAGGCGACATGCAAGACGATTCTGCACTTTCAAACCCAGTTTTCTCAAAAACTAATGGACGAAATTTCTTGAAATTAAGACTGTGAATAGAGTAGGCACTACCGAAGAAGCTCCAACTATTAATTTTCGAAATTCGGAAATTTTTTTTGGAGTCTAGAAATTTTGGAAAATTTTCAAACCCATTTTTCTCGAAAACCACGTGTTGAAAAATTCTGAAAAATTGACTGTATATCTATTTTATAGTTCTGAAGAAGCTCCAACTTTTATTTTTTCAAAATTCAAAAATTTTTTTCAAAGTCGGTATTTTTGGAAAATATTTCAACCCAGTTTTCTCGAAAACTACGGGTTGAAAAATTCTAAAAATTTGACTGAATATCTATTTTATGGTTCTCAAAAAGCTCCACTTTTTATTTTTTTTAAATTTAAAAAAATCAAAAAAAAAAAAAAAATTTTGGAAAAAATTTAAACCCAGTTTTCTCAAAAACTACGTGTTAAAAAATTCTAAAAAATTAGCTAATTATCTATTTTATGGTTCTCAAAAAGCTCCAACCTTTATTTTTTCAAAATTCGACAAATTAAAAAAAAAACCTATTTTTCATGGTACAATGGTACGATGACTATTAAAAAACGTGCTCAAGTTGTTGATTCATTTAATAATCCATCAAGTAATGGATTTATATTTATGCTTAGTACATAAAATAAATCTATTATTTGAATAATATAACATTAAATAAAACTATCGTTTTGTCTTGTCCGATATTACCCGGTATCAATTGATTTAAAAGTGTTATTTGACCCTAATCGATTAAGATTACTGGGTCAGGTCCTCGGCGCGAAGTAAGAACAATTAATGTATATTTTAAATATGTAAAAGAATGTTTATTGTTGTCTGTATATTTAATGTGTGTCTGTTACAATATTTATTACATTTATTAGATTAAAATTACTTACATTGATTGAGTGCGTTGTTCCAATAATTTTATTTCTGGTATGGTTGGTCTATAATGAGGATCGATGATTACAATTGATTCGAAATATATTAGTCGATGAATGATGATGTATGTTGGTGGTTATTGATTTCACTAGATTTTATACTTTTAGAAGAATTATTTTTATGTATTCGCGGATCAACTGGTTCAACGATAAAAGAAATCACTTTGAGTATTAAAACAAATTGTCGAAATACCCAGGATAATTGATTCTTTATAAAGTTTTGATTGATCAAACAATTAGCTTATAATTATAATTTTGTACTTGAATAAAATTGTAACGTAATTGTAAAGTAAAATTGAGATGTAGAGCTTGTCCCGACCTTACGATAACTGACTTTTCGTTAGTTTTTCCGGGGTTTATAAGGGAATTTTGAGGATAAGGATTGCGTGGGACCGTGTGCATAGGTCCCTTGATGTCAGTAGGGTTCTTAGGTCAAAGTCGTAAAAATTCGTATTTTATTATTATCATATGTTGTTATCTTATTTACTATTTTTTTATATTTCCTGAGTTCGAGAAATTTAGTTTCGGGTTACTTTTTTTTTATGACTGTCGATGCATTTGGAAATCAAATTTCCGAGAATGTTAATATTTTTTCTTATAGTTTTTGTAAATTTTACGACTTTAGGATGTGTGTTTTTCCATTTAGGATTTCTATTTCTTTATTTTTTTCCTCTGCTCTTCTGTGGTATTCTCTTCTTTCGAGGATTAGCATTGCTGCCATGCTATCCCATATTGCTGCTATCATATGTATTGACCAGCCATATATTTTTTTTAGTGCATATCCATGTAGTATGGTATCGGATATCATTTTGATTTTTTGTAGTATTGTGAACATTCCGATTATGCCTGCACTTATATTTCCGAACCATGTGAACTGGGACCATCTTTTCTGATCCAAAAACTTTCAACTAATGTGTTCAACTCTTCTTCTCCGAAGATGTTCATGAATGTCCTTTCGTTGCTGTTTGTTGTTCTTTCTGCTGCCTTTGCTGCTAAGTCGTCTAGGATGACTGCTTTCTCTATTGGGAAAATTATCCTTTCTTTCTGTTGAGGTCTTCTTTTGTGTATATTCCTGGTTCTGCTAAGTCGTGTGGTCCTATGTAGGTCCATGTTTCTTTTGCCATTGGTTTCAGATTTTGTGGTTCGAATGTTTCTACTGGTTTTGGTGTCATTTTGTACCAGTTGTTGTTGTAATAAAACATTTGTGGTAAAGGTGAGTTTGTTTGTCTATAAGCGAATACGTCTGGCATTATTGATGCTTATGCCAATCTATTTTCTAGTATTTGTTTTTCCATTCTGCATCTGTGCATCATGAAATCTTTACACATGTTTTCCATGTTTTTTCTTATGTGTTTTCCTAGGTATACAAATTTTGTGTTCGTGTATATGAATGGATCGAAATTTTCTTCTGTCATCCTTACTCTGTCGAATTCAAGATGGAATGTTACGTATATTTTTGTGTGTTCTGTTTGGTGTATGTCGAATCCGCAGAATTGTCTTGTTAATCTTTCCGCTAATGTTATTGTTGTTGTTTCTGTAGCTATCGTAAATATTCTGTTGTTTTCTGTTGTTATCACGTCCATGTCTCCTACCCATAGTCTTGCGAATTTATTAAAATCGCAGCCGTCACTGTTGCTTGGGAAGTTCCTCCAGAAGCTGTATCCGTACATAGAGTCGATGCAGTTTTCTTCTGATAGGACGCATGCTGTTCCGGAGTTCATAAATATTTTATTGTCGTTGTAGTTTGTCCTGCCCCATTGTGACGTTAATAGGATTTTCACTGCTATCTGAACGACTACGCTTTCATATGATGCATATGCGTCACTGTATTGAGCTCCGTGGCAGTCTCCGTCTGTATTCAGTGTGCCTGCGGCTGTTCCTCTTCTGAAGTTTGTTGTATTCATTTGTAGTTCATCGAACCCTAGTCCTAAGATATTTATTCTTCTCTTTGTATGTGCCTCATGGCATGCTGTTTCGCCTATGTCTAGTATGAATTCAGATTACTCTACTGATTGTAGTAATACTGCTTTTGTTTTTTCTATTTTTTCTTTTGTTATTGGTGGGACACAGTCTTCTACTCCTATAGTTGAAATTGTTGTGGTATTGAGTGCTGTCAATCCACAATCGTAGCTGATGATTGCTTCGGTTGACTTCCATAGGCTTAGTATGAGCAGTATTTGTAGTAACATCTGTAATTTTCTGTTTTAGTCTCTTAACCTAGTACATTTATCTGTTTCGTAACTGTTGTGAATTTTGAGTTTTTGTATGTTTGTCTTTACTGTTCGTCTGGTTCTTTGTCTTTTGGTTTTATTTTTGATTTTCTTAGTCTGTTTGGGTGGACTTCTCTGAGTTTGTTCTTTATTCTTATCGTTACTCCGCTTCTGTCTAATACGTCTAGTACTTCGAATGGACCTGAGTAATGATCTTTTAATTTGCCCGGTTTTGGGCCGTTCTTCAAAAATACGTAATCTCCAATCTCGTATGATCTTGGCTGTGCTTCTCTATCGTAATATTTTTTTGATTTTTCTTTTGCTCTTATTAAGTTATCGTATGCTATTTTCTGAGTTTTTAAGTCGAGGGTTTGCTTGATAGTTAGGGAGCCCATCGTGCTTTTACTTACCTCATCGCATCACGAGCTGAAATAGGTTAATTTGACTTGTCTTGGCGAGTACAATAAGCAGTTTCAGTGGCCGACCATTTGGGTGGAAAGACAAGTGGCGGCCAACGGTCAAAGTGGGTGTATGAGGTAAGTAAATTTACCTCATCGCATCACTCGTGGAAATAGGCCCGATCGATTGGTATTGATGCCCTGAACACGAAAATAACAATGGCCGACCATTTGGGTGGAAAGACAAGTGGCGGCCAGCGGTCAAAGTGGGTGTATGAGGTAAGTAAACTTACCTCATTGCATCACTCGTGGAAATAGGTCCAATCGCTTGGTATTGATGCCCTGAATACGAAAATAACAATGGCCGACCATTTGGGTGGAAAGACAAGCGGCGGCCAGCGGTCAAACTAAACTTACCTCATCGCATTAAAGTGGAAATAGGTCCAATCGATTGGTATTGATGCCCTGAATATAAAAATAACTATGGCCGACCATTTAGGTGGAAAGAAAAGTGGTGGTCGACGGTCAAAGTGGGCGGCCAACGGTCAAACTGAACTTACCTCATCGCAACACGATTTAAAATAGGTCCAATCGATTGATATTGATGCCCTGAATATAAAAATAATAATGAACCGATGGATTGTGGATGGTACGCTGTCGTTTTTACTTTTTTAATTCTGAATCTTCTTGCACGCATTTCATTAATTCGCTGTTAAAATTTGTACCTTGGTCTGTTAATACTATTTTAGGTGAACCGTGCTTACAAACGAGGTTTGAGATAAAAGTTTCCGCTACTGTAGTTGCGAGTGCGTTTTTTAATGGTACCGCTAAGCAATATTTTGTCAATAAATCTTGCATGGTTAATATATATTCATTACCTGATTTAGTTACTGGTAGTGGGCCTACTATGTCCATTGCTACTTTATCAAAGGCTCTGCTCAGTGTGTCTGTAATTACTAGTGGATTTTTATGTCTGACTCTATTTACTTTTTTGAGTTGACACTCTAAGCAATGTTGTATTCTGTGTGCGATATCTTTTTTTAGATTTTCCCAGTAATACTCGTTTTTGATTCTATTATAAGTTTTTGATATACCCTTGTGGCTACCTATTGGTGATGTGTGTAGTTCCGTAAAAAGTTCGTCTCGTTTACCTAAATCTACGTATTTTAGTCCGTTATTGCAAATTATTATTTTAATTTCTTTGTTTCCGAATTTAGTTTCCATCAGGTTCAGTATTTCTGACCAGTCTATATTACATACTTTATTTGATTTCGAAATAGTTATATAATCTATATTTTCTCTCTGTATATGTGTGTGTAGTTCGTCAAAAGCTTTTTTTAAGTTTTTATTTGTGGTTACTGTGGATTCACCGTTTGTATTGCCTATGACGATAGGGAAGTAATGTTTTTTTTATGTGGGTTCATTGTCCTAATATAAATGATTCGGGTAAAACTAATCGGTTAGTTGATTTTAGGATTTCTGATCCTGTATCGCAAGGTTTTCCGGTATTCGTTTAGAAATAAACAAATTTGTCTTCCTGGAATTGGAATAATTTATTAGTGTTTTTAATATTTGATTGTGTGTTTGTGTCTGTTTTGTGTTCTATTATTGTCTTTTCTTCGTGTTTACTTTCATCTATTTCTTCTTCGGACCCGTTCTCGCTGCTCTCTGTGGAATCTTCTTCTGTTTCTTCTGTGTTGCTTTGCTGTTTGTTTTCTGTTGTTTTCTTCGGTCTGCCTCTTTTCTTTTTGCTAGTGATATAAGGTTCATTGTGTTTTTCTTTCCTTGGTCTACCTCTTTTCTTTTTAATTTCCTTTTTTTTTTCGTTTGTTATCTGTTGTTCTTCGTTTGTTTCTTTGTTTTTCTTTGGCCTACCTCTTTTTTTTATTACTCGTTCGATTGTTTCTTCGTCTGGTTCCTCTTCTTCTAGTATCTTTGCAAAAACTTTTGAATCATCTGGTATTTCGTTTTTATCTCTTTCTTTGGAAGTCTGTTGTCTTGTTGTGACGTTTACTTGTTCGGTTATTGGATTTCTGGATAGTGCATCCGCATTTAGATTTAGTTTGCCTGTTTTATATCTTACTTTGTAATTGTATTCTGCTGATTCAAGTCTCCATTTTAGGACTCTATTATTTGTATCTTTTGCTGATTTGAACCATACTAGAGGTTGGTGATCTGTTATGACAGTAAATTTGTATCCATATATATATGGTCTGAAGTTCTTGACCGCTGCTATTATTGCTAGTGCTTCTTTCTCGTAGGTATCGTACCTAGTTTCTGCGCCATTTAGGACTCTAGAAAAGTATGCTATTGGTTTGTCTTTACCAATAGTTCCTTGGGATAGGACTGCGCCTATAGCGTAACCTGAGGCATCTGTTGTTATTATGAAAGGTTCGTCGAAGTTTGGATATTGTAATATCGGTGAATTGCATAAAGCATTTTGTAAAGTTTTAAAAGCTATGTCTGTTTTTGTATCCCATTTAAATTCTTTTTCATCTTTTAGTAAGTTAGTTAATGGTTTTGCTACTTTTGCGTAATTTGGTATAAATCTTCTGTAATAGCCCGTAAGACCTAGGAATTGTCTTATTCCTTTCCTATCTTTCGGTTTTGGGAAGCATTTAACCGCTTTTATCTTTTTGGGGTCTGTTTTAAGACCTTCTTCTGAAACTATGTGCCCTAGGAATGCTACTTCTCTCTTTAGGAAAACACATTTGTCTGGTTGGATCTTTAAGTTGGCTTCGCTTAACCTGTTCATTAGTTTATCTATTCTTCCTTCATGTGCTTGCTGGTACTATAATATCGTCTAAATATACGAACATTTCGCTACCTTGTAGACCTGTTAGTAATGTACTTAATAATCTCATAAATGTGGAACCGCTTGATTTCAGTCCCATAGGCATTCTTATATATTCATAATGGCCGTTTGGTGTTGAAAAAGCTGTCTTCTCCACATCTCTTAGGCCCATTTTTATCTGATGATACCCTTATGCTAAATCGATCGTTGTGAAATATTTTGCGCCGCCTAGCTGATCTAGGATATCTGTAATATTTGGTAGTGGGAACGCGTCGTCAATTTTTTCGTCATTTAACTTTCTGAAATCTATTACCGTGCGCCATTTTTCTTCTGTATCACCTGGTTTGCTTTTCTTTTTCACCAGCCATGTTGGGCTGTTGTATGGTGATTTTGAGTGTCTTAATATACCTGTCTTAAGACCTTTTGTAACGTGTTCCTCGATCACTCCTTGCAATTTATGTGGAGGTCGATATTGTTTTACATTTATTGGTACTTCATCTTTTGTAATAATTCTGTGCTGTACTAAGTTTGTTGCACTTAATTCTTCTTCTGGTAATTGAAATGGTGTTGCATATTTTTGTACTAACCTTGTCACGTGTTTTATCTCTTCTTGATTCATATCTTTAAAGTCCATTTTTTCCATATTGTATTCGACTCTTTCTTTGTAATTTTCATTTCTGTTTGTTTGGTTTGCGTTTTCTTCTGTTGAGTCGCTTAATTTTATCTCATATTTTTATCTTATTGTACTTATGTTTGCTATGAGGTTTACCAATTTTTGTTTCGTTTTTGTCCCTTTTGTTGGGGTAATTTTTCTGTTACATTCTGCCTTTTTCTTACGTTTTATTGAAGCAACTAGTAGGCCAATTGTGCTTTTGTCTTCTTGTGACTCTTCGAAATCTTCCAGTTGTAGTTCTGGACAGATCATCTCTACTTTTTCTTCTGTAGTATTATATATTTTCATATAAGCTTTTCCATTTGTCGCGTGTACTAAGCAATTACCACCATATACACCATCTCTAAGTTTGAGTGTGTTTATATATCCATCTTTTTCGTCTTTTTCTGATACGGGTAGATGGACTATTTGTTCGCAATTTGGTTCAATGGAGTACACTTCTCCGAATGAACAATATTTGTCTCCGACTTTCAAATATTTTCTATTATCCTTTATTTCTGCTTTATTTTCATTAAAAAATTCTGATCCTAGCAGGCCGTCTTCTATGAGGTCTGTTGAGTCTGGGATTACGTGACAAGTTGTGTTAGTACCTAAAATTTTTATTATTGCTGTACCTATCGTAGTGAAAGGTGACCCTGATATACCTTTTATTGTTATCGTATTATTAAAATTAATATCGTCGTTATCGACGTGTGATTTTTTTATCAAACAAGGTGAAGCACCTGTGTCTATTAAAAAGGTTGAGGTTATTTTGTTTTCTTGTTTTATAACTATAAAAGGCAATCTATCGTGAGTCATTGAATCTATTGTGATGACTCGTCGCTCTCCTTTTCTATATTTTCTACTGTCGTCATTGTATTTGCTCGTCTCATGTTTCTGTTTTGTTGCTGGTTTTAATGCTGGTATTGGCCCCCTCGATTGTCTCTCGAGGAAGGCCCTTGGCCGTTTCCCTGGGCGTTTTCGTCGTCGTATTTTTTTTTTCTACATTCATTAATTGTATGTCTTGGGATGTGGCAATACTCGCATTTTTCTACATTTCTATTCGTTAGATTATTATCTTTCGTGTTTTGATTCGATGGACATACTCTTGACGTATGACCTTTCCTGTTACATGTGTAGCAAGTAACATCGTTTAGTGTAGGTTTTTGTGTGGTTTTATTGCTTTGAGGTGTATTGCGATTTTTTAGTCTTTTTATTTCGTAACAATCGCTTATGTGATGGCCTAATTTTAGGCAGTGTGTGCATTTTATTTTTGTGTTTGCAGGTGTGTTTAAATTTTTGTTTACCTTTCTACTTCTATCTGTTTCAATCGCGTTCACGTTCTGTATTCTTCTTGTTCCGTCATTTTTTCTTATCGACGATCTCATTTCTTCTTGTTCTTCTAACTCTATTGCTTTCTGGACAAGTTCTGTAAGTTCTCTTTTTTTTCTTAGTTGACGACTTATCTCTGGTATTGTGCCTATTATAAACGAGTTTTGTAATATGTCATCTACTTTGTTTTTCCATAATTGTGGGTTTTCGCCTTCGACTGTTTCGTGGGCGTCATTTATTGCTGAGCCTGCGTCTGATACGTCTTGCAAATTTTCTTACGCTTTCGTTTGGTTGCTGATACATGAGGCTCAGTTCGCCGATTAATTGTGTTTTATTTTTGTGGCTTTTTCTTAATTTTTTTAGAGCATTCATTAAAGTATTCAAGTCTGCATAACCTTCGGTGGGTATTTGTAGGTCATCTCTTACGTCTCTGTTTTATTTTGTTCTTACGATTGCTCGTGTGAGTTTATTTTCCCATGTTGCGTTTGGTAATTCTTCTTTGGCTCTTTTACATTCTGTTATGAAACTTTGTAGACCGCTTTTACCGTTATATATATCAATGCCACTGGTTATGTCTTGTAAAATTCTTATTTGGTCACCGTAGCTAGTCTCTGGTGCGGGTTGTGCTATATTGTTATTCGGGACTTCTCTATCTTGTTCCTGTTCGCTACTACTTAACTCTTCGTCGTCAGTTATTAATAAGCTCTCGTTGGCTCTTCTTTCTTGTTGATTAAGTATAAAGTTGTTCGTGTTTTGTGTTAGAGTGTTTAGCGTAGGTCTTATGGTATTGTTTGGGTCGTTACTAGTTAATGTCTCTTCGAAAGAATCTTCGCCTGTAAAATATTCTTCGTCGTTTATAGTAGTATTTCCGTGATCTGAACTAAGAGATTCGTTTAAGTTGCTCGTGCTTGCGAGGGTTTGATCTGCGCTTGCGTAGCCGGATTCGTTTATACTCGTATGCTTATTAAAAATTTTCCTACGTAAGTCTGTGTTCGGCTCTGGTGCTGGGCCAGTGCTTCATAGACTATAGGGTGATCTAGGGGATAGTGTCGGTTTACTGGATTTATCTGACATTTATCATTATGTTTTATAGGGTGAAATTCTAGGTTTTATTTTGTTTGAAAATTTAAATTTAAATTGTTTAAATAATTTGATTTTGACTTAAATTTTTTAGATAATTTATTTTGTTTATAATAGTTTTATTTTAAATTGTTTAAATAATTTTGTTCGTTAAAAAAAAAAAATTTTTATTTGAATTGTTTAAATATTTAAATTGTTTCAATAGCTTCATACGTTTATAGAGATTTTACTTTAATTTGTTTAAATATTTCGATTCGTTCATGAAAATTTTGGTTTGAATTGTTTGAATTGTCTAAATGCTTTATTAGTTTGTAAAAAATTTTTGTTTAAATTGTTTAGATAATTTTATTTGTTTATAAAAATTTCAATTTGAATCGTTTAAATTGTTTAAAAAATTTTATTTGTTTGTAAAAATTTCAATTTGAATTGTTTGAATTGCCTTAATAACTTTATTAGGTCGTCGGTATGTGGTAATCTATGAATTTTCCGGAGGTCAGTAAAGTCAATTTTCTATAGTCCGCTAGAGTGTAGTGACTTTTTTTTTTTGTTTTTATTTTTTGTTTTTGTGTTGTGTGTATTCTATCTGTCAAAAATGAAAATTTATTCTATTTTATGTGTAATTATAATATGATTTTAATTTTTTTTGTTTTTAATATGTTCTTGTATGATTGTTTTATTATTAAAAAGGATAATTTTATTTTTATTAGTTTTTGTTTAAATTTACGGGTAATGTGGACATATCTTGTTTTTGGATAATATTTTTGTATTTGAATTTTTATGTACGTGTGTATAGAAAAATGTTTATAATATCGTTTTGTCTTTTGTGTAAATATTTTGTAAGTGTTTTTTTTGTGTAGTGCGTTGCGTCGTTCGCGCTTGCGTGTGGTCGTAAGTGTCTTAAGTTTTGGTCTGTGCAGGGCCACTAGCGACTTAAATTCTTGTCTAGGCAGGGTCAAATGTTTCTTGAATTTTTTCCTTGGCGTAGTCGTTAGTGTTTAAAATTTCTGTCGTTGCTTCTTATTTTTTTCTGTCTCCCTAATATTTTATTCTTTTTATTTTATTTATTCATAAGTATTTTGTTAATATAATTTTTTTATAGTTAATTAAAATTTCTGTAAATTTGAGTTTAATTATTTTATGATTTGTTTCCGCGTTCTTATTGAGAAAATTAAAAATTTTATTATTTCTATTATCCGTAAGCCTTTCTCTAGTCTTTCTTTTGTTTCATTTTATAAGATTATGACGTTTATTTTTATATATTTTTTTATCTATATAAAAAATATTTTATTTCACTAATTATACGCGAGGAGTTTATCGTCGGGACCGTAATTTACTTGCGAAAATTAAATGTATATTTTAAATATGTGTTATTTGACCCAAATCGATTAAGATTTCTAGGTCAGGTCCTCGGCGCGAAGTAATGAGACTTAGGGCAAGAGAGTATTAAAGTAAGAACAATTAATGTATATTTTAAATATGTAAAAGAATGTTTATTGTTGTCTGTATATTTAATGTGTGTCTGTTACAATATTTATTACATTTATTAGATTAAAATTACTTACATTGATTGAGTGCGATGTTCCAATAATTTTATTTCTGGTATGGTTGGTCTATAATGAGGATCGATGATTACAATTGATTCGAAATATATTAGTCGATGAATGATGATGTATGTTGGTGGTTATTGATTTAACAAGATTTTATACTTTTAGAAGAATTATTTTTATGTATTCGCGGATCAACTGGTTCAACGATAAAAGAAATCACTTTGAGTATTACAACAAATTGTCGAAATAACCAGGATAATTGATTCTTTATAAAGTTTTGATCGATCAAACAATTAGCTTATAATTATAATTTTGTACTTGAATAAAATTGTAACGTAATTGTAAAGTAAAATCGAGATGTAGAGCTTGTCCCGACCTTACGATAACTGACTTTTCGTTAGTTTTTGAGGGGTTTATAAGGGAATTTTGAGGATAAGGATTGCGTGGGACCGTGTGCATAGGTCCCTTGATGTCAGTAGGGTTCTTGGGTCAAAGTCGTAAAATTCGTATTTTATTATTATCATATATTGTTATCTTATTTACTATTTTTTTATATTTCCTGAGTTTAAGAAATTTAGTTTCAGGTTACTTTTTTTTTATAGCTGTCGATGCATTTGGAAATCAAATTTCCGAGAATGTTAATATTTTTTCTTATAGTTTTTGTAAATTTTACGACTTTAGGATGTGTGTTTTTCCATTTAGGATTTCTCGGATAATTTTTATGGTCGTCTGGCGTCGTGGAGTGCATTTGTTATTTGATCGCTTTTTATTACTTTTTTCTATTCCGGCTTTTTTCTTTTTGTGTTGATTATTTCAGTCTATTTGGATCTGTTTAATTTAACTCTATTCTATTATTATTCTTATCGTGATAATTCATTATTATTCTAGTTATTCTTACGTAATTCTACGGATGTAACAGTTTCAATAAACATTTAAATAAAATAAATAAATAAAATAATTATTTCAATAAAAAACTAAAATTTCAATAAACATTTAAATAATGTAACATTATAAATAAATAAAATAGATAAATAAAATTTTCATTTCAATTAATAAATTCAAATAAAATAAATGAATAAAATAAACATTTAAATAAAAATAACATTACATAAAATAATTATTCAAATAAAGATTTAAGGCTGTATCACAATTCGGCGACCAACGTGACGTCACATGAAGTAAACATATATATGTAAACTGTGTCTTTATCTGACAAGATAACCTTAAATAAAAACGTCATTGGCTCTTGGCAATATTGTCAAAAAAACAGTCAGTAAAGTACTGACAATAAAAACAAATAAAATATTTGTCATTTGGTAATTATAATAAATTGTTTATTTTTATAATAATAATAATTAGAATAATGTGCAAAATGCACATATAAAATTTTTAATAAAATTGTCAAAAAAACAGTCAGTAAAATACTGACAATAAAAATAAATAAAATAATTGTCATTTGATAATTATAATAAATTGTTTTTTTTTTATAATAATAATAATTATAATAATGTGCAAAATGCACAAATAAAATTTTCAATAAAATTGAAAAAAACAGTCAGTAAAATACTGACAATAAAAAAAATAAAATAATTGTCATTTGATAATTATAATAAATTTTTTTTTTTTATAATAATAATAATTATAATAATGTGCAAAATGCACAAATAAAATTTTCAATAAAATTGAAAATAAAAACAGTCAGTAAAATACTAACAAAAATAAAATGAAATAAAATAATAGCTTAGTAATTATTACAATAATATTCTAATTATTGCAATAAAATAAATGTCATTTAGTCATTATTTCCGATTTCCCAATATTTTTAGAGACAAATCTCGAAATTCCCCTGCATCTAATGATTCTAATTTTGTAATTATGTCCCATCTAGTTTTAGAGATAATAAGTTTTAAGCACGTAAACTTTTCGAACGATTTAACATGGCATGTATAAGAATTTTTATTTAATATTTTTTTTTCTTGTATATTTTTTATTCTAACAAAAAAACTGAGTTTACCGATTTGATAACAAATTAGTATGATAAAATTGATATTGTCTAGATAATTTTGGTAAAAAATTATATTCTTGTCCCATCGCAGTTCAGAGATATTGTTGATTAAAGTTTATGAAATTCATTAATATTTGACATAAACGTGAGGCCGAGTGTATCCGAGTGTCATTGATGCGTCGCACGCCGCTCTATACTTGTATATACAGATCACACACATGCAGATATATATTCCGTATTTTTAACGGCAAATGCTGAAAATGGTCCCGTGCCCGCCGACTGTGAGGGTCAAAGATTATCTTTGATTTTGGCCTTTCTACGATTCGTAGTGTTTCTTATAATTATGTCTAGTTTTACCAAGTTTATAAGGGACTTAGTTTATGTTATTTTGGCAAATAAATTTTTTTTTTTTCTAAGTTCTTTTCTTATCTTAGCATTTATATATACCTCTGCATTTATATATACCTTTGCAATTATATATACCTTAGCAAGATCTACTAACCATGCAGGGGTAATAAAAAATTATCCGCAATTATATTCCTAAGTATTTATATATACCTTTGCAATTATATATACCTTAGCAAGATCTACTAACCATGCATGGGTAATAAAAAATTATCCGCAATTATATTCCTAAGTATTTATATATACCTTAGCAATTATATACACCTTTGCAATTACATATACCTTAGCAATTATATACCTTTATAATAATTTAAACTTAGAAAAAAAAAAAAACTTAGAAAAAAAAAAGAATTTATTTGCCAAAGTCCATTCGTAAAACTTGGTAAAACTAGGCATATTTATAAGAAGCACTACGAATCGTAGAAAAGCCAAAATCAAAGATAATCTTTGACCCTCACCGCGGGGTGCCACGGGACCATTTTCCTATGCAGCCTTTTTAACCGAATACGATTTCGCCGTAGTTGGCTGAAATTTGTACATTATCAAGCAAAAATTTCGGACTCCAACATAGACTTTTTGTTTTAATTCTTACAGTGCTGTGACCTAAACTTTTTATTTCTATTTGCGTGGAGATACTCCCTTTATACAGTTTAATATATTTTTTTTTGGTCTTTTGGGCTTATCATTTTTTTTTATTCAACGAAATGTGGGTGAAAATGGTCATAAATTTTTTTCTTTATGTGGGCCTTGTTTGAATTATTATGACCAATTTCTCGGGTGATGTGAATGATGTGAATAATTTTGAATTATAATTATTCTCAAATAGTATTTAAAAAAAAAGTAATAATAATTCATCATACAAATTCTTCCAAAACACAATTTTAAGAATTTGAAGTCGTTTTATTACGATATAAAATATTCCTACAAAACACTATAGGTTTGACGTAGCGCTTGACTTCACTAATTTCATTTTATCAACTTTTCAATTTGACAATATTGAATAATTAATATATACAAAGAAAAATAAATATTAACATCATTATTATACTGAAATATCTGCAGTAAATGTAAAAAAAATATACATATATATATACAGTCAACATATGATTTGAGCGAATATGTATATTATATAAATATTTATACATATAAAAATACGCATGGAATCACAATGAAC
Source organism: Lysiphlebus fabarum (assembly GCA_011426435.1). Lineage (NCBI taxonomy): Eukaryota > Metazoa > Arthropoda > Insecta > Hymenoptera > Braconidae > Lysiphlebus > Lysiphlebus fabarum. The sequence goes on from WSYQ01001543.1 coordinate 71,859, forward strand.
TATTATATAGATTCTATTGGAGTTTTTTTGGAGATTTTTGGCGTGAAGTTAATTTTCTTTGGGAGTTGATGGTTTAATTAATATTAATTAATTAAGATTTAGGGGCACAGACAGCCTGGATTTTGTTAATTTTCAACTTTTTCAAGTTATTTTTTTTTTAATTGATAGATAATTCTTTGAAGAATTATAAAATTACAAAATGCAAAAAAATTTCATTGGGAGTTCTTCAATTAATTGCTATGCGCTGATCAATCATTTCGATCGATTGCGCATTCTTATACTTCCTAACCCTAGCATGTATGTGTAGACGTGTATATGTGTAACAGCTTTATTTTTATAATTACTCTCAAATAAACGTATTTACCTATCATTTAAATTGAAAAAAGTATTCGAACCTATATTTTTTGTTATATAATTTAGTCTTTAAAATCAGGAAAAACAATTACATATTTGATTATAAACACATTTTTACACATCCATGCTAGGGTTTAGAAGTATAGGAATGCGCAATTAACAAGTGATTGATCAGCGTATAGCAACAATTTAAAAATTATAATAATTTTTAATAATTAATTGAAGAACTCCCAATGAATTTTTTTTGCATTTTATAATTCTTCAAAGAATTATCTATCAATTACAAAAAAAATAACTTGAAAAAGTTGAAAATTAAAAAAATCCAGGCTGCCTGCGCCCCTAAATCTTAATTAGTTAATATCAATTAAACCATCAACTTCCAATGAAAATTAACTTCACTCCAATATTCTCCAAAAAAATTCCAATAGAATCCATATAATAGTTTATTTTGATTCGATCAACCTTAGGCTAATTAGATGCAAATATTATATGTATATATTATTCATATAACTATTTGGATGAAAACTGCATTACTGACCATCGTATGTATTCATGAATAAAGTATAGATGGCGTATAATGGGATTTCCATTTTTTCCCTTAAGAGTGAACTACCCTTATAAATTAAAGGGTTGAAATATAGTTTACATTTGATTTGCAGTCATGAGAAAAATCCATGGAAAATTTCAAGGGTCAAGCAGTCTTTGGCGACAAACACCGGGACACGAGATTTTTATATATTAGATTATTAATTATAGAAAAACTAAGCTCCAAATCTCTTTGATTTTCTATTCATATGTTTCCTTTTGTTATAACCCAAAAATTTTTTTATCGCGATGTCATATTGTCGATCAGAGATGTTGTATTTTCATGGACTTTTTTTTGACAAAATCGTATTTTCCATAAGAGCCCATGTTAAAAGTTGTCAACTTTAAAAATTAATAAAAAAATAACAAGCTTCCAAACAATTAGCAAAAAAATTACAGAAAATGTATTAGTATTTCAAGAATCTACTGTATAAATTTCATCTCATTCTCATATTCGGGAAAAAATCGTCTAAATCCCTTAACTGTTTAGTTGTAGTACATAACATGTAGTATTTTGATCAGTGTTGGGCATTTCTACAATTTACGAGTTTTCTACGTACGATACGTATAATACACATTATACGTGTCAAATACAGTTGCAATAGAAAAAACTATAAATTTAAGCAGCATATTTATAAATATTCATAAATATCCGATTTAGATATTTAAATTTTAAACCATATAATGATTATAAATAATTTAAATTTGATAAAAATATCAAAATAATAAACTTCAGAAAATATTTAGTCTGATTCCGAATCCAAGATTAATTCACTCTGATAAAAACAGCACCCTGACATTTAACTATTTCAAATCCTCTTATTTTGCTATTACCTACAGGTTAGCAGGTTAGGAGGGAATGTGATTTCGCTTAGATTATAAATGTTCGTTGTAGTTTTTTCAATTGTTGAGGTATTTTTATTATTAAACTAGCTGATTTACCCGGCTTTGCTCGGGAGTTGTTTTATGATTTTTTAAACAATATCTCAGTTGCATTTTACTCATAACTTGAACTATCTTTATTTTTTGTGCCAGAGTTGCGTCTATATTTTTTTTTTTATTCAATCATTTCCCTTCCCATTTCTCACCAGGCTTAGGACTGGCAGTAAGTTAAACTTGCTGGCATGGTTAAAAATGTTTTAGCTTTTTAGCTTTTTATTAGCTGACTAATGGTTTACTATATAACGCAACTCAAGTACAGCTATTTTGAATTGTATTATTTTTTGAAAATAAAATAAAAAAAAGGTATAAAATAAGTCCTGCTTAATATTTTTTTATACCTTAACTACAAAAAAAAAAAATGGTTTTTAATAATTATTGATTAGTTTCACAATATTTCTTTATAAACAATAATTAGTAATTAATAGTTAATAATAATAATAATAATAATAATAATAATAATAATAATAATAATAATAATTAATAATAATAATTTTACCGCAATAATAAAGAAAATTTTTTTGTTGAAATGATTTTTCATTACTCTGTTTTTTTGATATATTTTTATAATAATACTTGTATAATAATTTTTTCCAATAAATTAATCATTTTTAAATAAACAAATAGCTAACGAAAAAGGTGTAGCATAGAAAAATTAAGAGTAAGTTATGTCTTTTCTTATACTACATCTTTGTTTATTAGAAAATTATTTATTTATTTAAAAAATAAAATATAAATTATATCTTTTCCTCTGTTACATCTTATTTACTTTAACTATTTGTTCGTTAAAAATTAATTAATTTATTTTTTATTTATCTTTTTCTATGCTACATATTTTCCTTTGGCTATTTGTTTATTTAAAAATAATGTATTTATCTAATAAATAAAAATCCAATTGTTTTTTCTTATGCTACATTTTTTCCTTTAGCTATTTGTTTTTTAAAAAAATGATTTATTTATTTAAAAAATAAAAAATAAAATATCTTTTCCTGAGCTACATTTTTTTCTTTAGCTATTTGTTTATATAAAAATAATTTATTTATTAAACAATAAAAAAAAGCTTTGTATGGTATTGGTATGGTAGAAAGTTTTGATGCCATAGAGGGTTTCATACTTTCATACCGGTATAATACTTTCATACCGGTATGAAAGTATTAAACTCAAAAACCGTCTAACTACCCAACACTGGTATAAGGCGGTTTCTCTTTTTCTTTAACTTTGATTGTGTGAGTGTGTAGCAGCCCTGCTACCAAAGCGCCGCCTGTCGACTCTGGCGTGTAACAGGCTATTAATATGTCAATTTATAATTAATTAATTAAATAATTTATGCAAATTCAATTTATTGTAGGAACCATCGTCGTGAAAATCCCTTTCATTTAAAAAAAAAATCAAAGCAATCGGTTCAGTAGTTCCTGAGAACATAGGTGACAAAGCTTCGATTTTCACATTTATATATATAGAAGATTAATTGATATTGATAGTTTAAAGTATAACACGGAAGTAACTGTAAATTAATCGATTATTCGTTTAAAATAATTCAGTCGGACTCGATAAATAACCGTTCTATTCCTAACTTCCTGACACCAGCGAAATAATGGTGTCAAAATTTATTTAAATAAAGTTAACTATTGTTGATTGAATGCAACTTTTTTAATTTGCTTGATTCTGAATAAAAAATATAAGGCAGTTTTTTGGCAATTACTAATTCAAATTAACAAACAATTATATTTTATAAATGGTAACATGTCAATAAAAATTGCGACAAAATAAATTATCAAAATAACTAATTAATAAACAATAATTTTCTAATTGACGGTAAAAGAGAAACGTCGGCGTGTAACTTGAAAAATATATAAGAGCCTCTGTAGCCAAGAAAATGTATCAATAAGTAATTGAAAAAAAGTCATAAAATTGAAACTTTCCATTCAATGTAAATTTTAATAAAATAAATATCTTACCGATCATTCGATTGAGGGTTACATGTCAATAAAAATTGCGACAAAATAAATTTGGTCAAAATAATTTTGACAAAATAAATTATGAAAATAACTAATTAATAAATAATAATTTTCTAATTGACGGTAAAAGAGGGACGTCGGCGTGTAACTTGAAAAATGGTTACATGTCAATAAAAATTGCGCCAAAATAAATTTGGTCAACATAATTCGGACAAAATAAATTATCAAAATAACTAATTAATAAATAATAATTCTCTAATTGACGATAAAAAGGGGACGTCGGCGTGTAACTTAAAAATTATATAAAAGCCCCTGTAGCAAAGAGGTTAAAGCACTTGCCCGGAAAGCAAGGATCGCGGGTTCGATTACCGTCGGGGCCCACTTTTATATTTTTTCAAGTTACGTATTTCGATAATTATTATTGACGTAATTATTATTGACGGAATTATTTTCGGTAGAATTTATTATGTCGTGATTTGTTTTGACGTGTAGCCTATATAGTATTAGCCTATATCCAGGAAAGATCCATTTTAAATGAACATATTTTAAAAAATTGTCCCATTTTTTTTTTAAATTTTTTATAAACCAATTCGACCCTCACAATTTCAAAAAAATTATTTAAAAAATTCTAACCCCTCGGAAAGGGGTGAAAAAGAAAAAAATAAATAAAAAATCGTTGATTTCGAGCTTCCTTTTTGAATTATCAAAAAAAGTTTAAAATAAAACTCTGGACGGATATTCCTTTTTATATTAATTTTTTCCGCGTCCGATCCATCCATAACCTAAGAGTATAAACAAATTATGAACAAAGTATGAACAAAGTATAAACAAATAAACAATTTTGATTATTTTTTTTTTTTTTTTGAAAATTTTCTTTTTTATAGATAACAAATTGATTATTCGTTTTTCTTTTAAAAGAAAAAAAAAATGAAAATCGATTCAATTTCTAATATTGACTTTTAGTATGAATTTTTATTAAACAATTTATATTGTTCATAATTTAATAAAGTTACAATTTAATTTCTAATATTAATCTTCAATTAACAATTTATATTGTTGTTATATTTCAACTAAAATTTTTTTTTGTCATAGATTATAAAGTTCGTATCCATTCTCTATAAACAAAAACAAAAAAAAAACTATCAAAATCGATCAATTGTTGAAGTTATAATTCAATTTTTTATATCACCCTTTAATTAACAATTTATATTGTTGTTAGTTTCAAACGAAAAAATTTTCTTTTTCTATAAATCATAAAGTTTGTATTTATCCTTTTTAAACAAAAAAAAAACATAATCATAATCGATGAATAATTGAAATTATAATTTAATTTTTAAAATAAATTTTAAATAAACAATTTATATTGTTGTTATTTTTCGAGTAAAAATTTTTTTTTGTCCTAACCTCGTATTTGTAAAAATCAGTTCTTTGAAACAAAAAAATTTTTAAATCGATCGATTATTAAAGTTTTTATTTATTTTTTAATAATAATTTTTTAATAACAAATTGTGTTTTGTTATAATTTTGAAAGTAAAAAAATTTTTTTGTTCTAATAATATAATTGTGTGTACTTGTCTCTTTTAAACAGGATTATTGAAGTTTCTATGCAATTGTTAATTTGATGATTTTGAGCTTCCTTTTTGAAATATCAAAAAAAGTTTAAAATAAAAATCGTAAATTTAATTTTTCTAAGGGGGGTACTTCAAGTAAATTTTTTTATTTAAACTAACCGTTTAATAGTTTTTCATTTTTGAAGTTCTAGATAAATATTATTTTGGGGTAAAAGTTTATCTGATGACGTCAAAAAAAAAAAAAAAAAATTTGTGAGCCATCCTAGACTCGCGAGTTAATTATGTGTAAACATCTTTGGCGCAAATATAGTTTTTAAATGTAATTTATCTCGATTTGTTGAATTTTTTTGATATATATAACAAAATAATATTATTAATTATTATTCATTAATAACAATTATTATTATTTGTTATAATAATAATATTATAATATTTCCTGAACATAATTGTCTAATGGACAAATAACTGAGGAAAAAGGATGTAGCTAAGGAAAAGGATGTACTCAAAAAAAATATATATCCCATCAATAATCGTTTATTAAATCGTCTGTTTTTGAGTACATCCTTTTCCTTAGCTACATATTATTTGTAACCATCCTTTTTTCATTTTTTTTCGATTCTAACTTGACAACTAGCGAAATTCAAGATTAAATTCATGGTTTTCGATGGATTATGCCATTTTAGGATGTTATTGATTTTTTGAACATTGTAATTATTAAAAAAAAAAAACTGTTATTAACAGAAAAAAAAATTGAAAATCATTGGTCCTCGAAAACCATACTGCATTTTTGATTTTTTTTTTTTAACATAATAACTCGCGAAACTTGAGATTAAATTCATGGGTTTAAATGAATTAGGCCATTTTTGGATATTATTGATTGTTTGAACATTGTAATTATAAAAAAAAAAACTGTTATTAACAGAAAAAATATTTGAAAGTTTGGACCTCGAAAACCATACTTCATTTTTATTTTTCTTATTCAAACTTGATAACTTGATAATTATGTAATTTTAGGATGTTAATAATTGTTTAAGCACTTTAATTATTGGAAAAGTTCTGTTTTTTACAAAAAAAAAATTTGAAAGTTTGGACGTTGAATACCATCCTTTTTTTCATTTTTTTTTCGATTCTAACTTGATAACTAGCGAAATTTAAGATGAAATTTATGGTTTTAAATGAATTAGGTCATTTTAGGATGTTATTGATTGTTTAAACATTGTAATTATTGAGAAAATTTTTTTTTACGAGTAAACAATTTAAAAGTTTCAACCTTGGAAACCATTCTTTTTTTCATTTTTTTTTATTCTAACTCGATAACTAGAAAATTTAAGATTAAATTCATCGGTTTAAATAAATTATGACATTTTATGACGTTATCAATTGTTCAAGCATTGTAATTATTAAAAAAAAATTTGTGAGCCATTCTAGACTTGCGGGTCAATTATGTGTAAACATCTTTGGCGCAAATATAGTTTTAAAAATGTAATTTATCTCGATTTGTTGAATTTTTTTGATATATATAACAAGATAATATTATTAATTATTATTTATTAATAACAATTATTATTATTTGTTATAATAATAATATTATATTAATTCCTGAACATAATTGTCTAATGGACAAATAACTGAGGAAAAGGATGTAGCTAATGAAAAGAATGTACTCAAAAAAAATATATATCCCATCAATAATCGTTTATTAAATTGTCTTTTTTCAAGTACATCCTTTTTTTTAGCCACATATTATTTATTAATAATACTAATTATTATTTTTAATAATATGAATTAATATTTATTGATAATATCAATGGTTTAATAACAATCAAATGCATTTCTTAAGAACAAATGGATAGGAAGAAAAATGCACTTGTTCAAATAATTCGTTAAAGAGTAATTGTACTAGTAATTGTATTTTTTTAATTTCCAACGTTTTCCGTAACTATTTGTCAATACAAAAATGACTTTATGAAAATTTAAATTCATTTATAATTATAACAAATAGCTAGGAAGATAGATGCAGTTGTTTAAATAATTTTTTAAAAAGTGTACCAATAATAGTTTTTTTTTTTCTTACATTTTCTTCTGTATTGAATTTTTTAGGAACAAATATATTATTATTATAATTATATAATTTTTGAACAATATTTAGGCAAATACTTGTTTTTTTTTACAAATCCATTTTCTCCCTTAGATATTTGTTCATTCAAAAATTATTGATTGTTTATTCAAAGTTCATTAAATTTGAGGTCCACCGGTAGTTGTACTTAAATGAATAAGTTTTTAAACAATAACTAAACAAGTGATTGTCTTCTTTCTAATTATATTTTCTTTCGGAACTATTTGTTTATTTAAAAAAATTATTCATGTAATTTTAGAAAATAACTGAAACGAAAAATTCTATTAAATGTATAATTTATTAAACAGTAATTGCATAAATAATAGTCTATTTTTGAAATTACAAATTCTTCCATAGCCAATCGTTGATTTTTTTTTTAATCGTTTTTAATTATTCATTGAAAATTTATTTTTGAATATTATTGAGCTAGAAAGATAGATGTAATTGCATAAATAAATTTTTAAATTATTATTTTTCAAGTATTTGTTTATTAAATTAATTACTTCAGGTAATTTTGAATGAATTTCACAAGAACAAACAGCTAGAAAAACACATGCATTTTTTAAAATAAATTTTTAGAGAATATTTTTATAGTCAATTGTTTTTTTTTCTATTTGCATCATATGTCGTAGCTGTTAGTTAATTCAAATGATTAATTTATATAATTTTGAATATATTCAAAATCAACATATGACTTTAGGAAGACGAATGCAATTGATCGAATAATTTCTTAAACAGTAGTTGTAAAAGTAATTGTAAATTTAAGTGTTTATTTAAATAATCAATTTAGATAATTTATTTGTTTATTCATCATAAACAAATGGCCAAAGATACAATTGATCAAACAATTTTTTGAATAATATTTATACAAGCGTACTTTTCTTTTTTGCAACTCCATATTTTCTATTAGTCATTTATTCTTCAAAAAAGTAATTTATGTAAAATTAAATGGATTTCGCAGAAACAAATAGCAAGGAAGAAGATGCGATTGATTGAATAATTTTTTGAACATTAATTAAACAAGTTATTATCATTTTTTCATTTGCACTTCTTTCCGAAGCCAATTAAATATTGTTTATTAAAGAAAATAATTAATGCAATCTTAAATGTATTTATCGATCTGCGCGAAATGCGACATGCGCCAGCGACAGTTTGTTTATTTATTTATTTATTTATTTATTTAGCATATGCTGGCTAAAGCCAATTTGCCTGAAATTACATAGTAGATATACAAAAGAAAAACAAAATAATATAGTAAAAAGAAAAGTTGAAAAATTGTTGTGGAATTTTTTAATACTAACTGATTACTTATAAAGTTCATTAATAATTATCATTTTCAATTTTTAATGAATGAACATATAAATTTTTTTGACAAGATTCGAATGACAAGGATGATTTTATAAACAATGGAAGATTATTCCAAGAAGTTGATCCTGCAACTTGAAAGGAATTTGCAAATGCTCTTGATTTGGCTAATGGAACAATTAAATTTTTATCAAATTCGTCACTTCTTAAATTAATTTCATTTTCTTTTTTTTTTCTTTTTTTTATAAATAGATCATTAAGAAGAGTATTATCTGATGCTAATGAAGTTTTGAATATTACACTGTTAACTAAATATAATCTTCTATTTTTTAAAGAGAGCCAACCAAGACTCAATGTTGATGGTGCAATGTGCTCATAATAATTTGTTCCAGTTACAAATCTAACTGCTGCATTAAAGGCTCTTTGTAATCTTTGATGTTGTTGCTGAGTTACATCTGTTAATGCTGTTGATGAATAATTGAATAATGGCAAAATGAAAGCAGTTACCATTTTTCTTTTTAATACAGGTGTTAACAAGTCTTTATTGATAGCAATTCTTCTTAGTGTGCTATATACTTGAGAACAAACCAATGATACTTGATGATGCCAGTTTAAAGATTCATCTAATTAAATTCCAAGATATTTTACTTTCTTTTCAAAAATAATTTCTATTTATATTTACTTATTGCATTATCATTTAGTTTAACATTTAATTTTTTTAAATTATTTTTTGCTCCAAGAAATAGTCCACTTGTTTTATCTGGGTATAATTTAAGCTTTTTCAAATTTATCCAGTTTTTTATTGATGATAAATCAGTATTAATCATATTAATTGCATTTACTTCATTGATTGAAGTTCTAATATAAATTACTAGATCATCTGCATATAATAAGTGATCGCAATATCTTAATGCTGACTTTATATCGTTAATATAAATCGAATATAGTAGTGGTCCAAGCACACTACCCTGTGGAACACCTTTTGTGACAATTTTTAATGAGGAATTAATTCCATGTAATAATGACACAAATTGCTGTCTCTTTGACAAGTATGATCTAAACCAGTCAACAACTTCAACACTATATCCATAATGAATAATTCCATCACATAAAATCTTGTGATCCACCATGTCAAACGCTTTGCTAAAATAAAAAAAAACTGCAATAGTAATTTTATCATCTTCAATACCTTTTCTAACTGAATCCAAAAAAAATGTCACAGCTGTTAATGTACCGTGGTTTTTTTTAAACCCACATTGACGTCTATCAAGAATATTTGATTTAAATAGATGTGTAACAAGCTGTTCATGAACACATTATTCTAATAATTTTGATAAGACAGGCAAGATAGCAATTGATCGCACATCTTTGTAACTTGAAGGATTTTTTACTTTTGCAAGTGGCAAAATCATTGCAATTTTCCATTGTGAAGGAAATTGAGAAATAAATAAAGAATAATTGAATATATTAACTATATAAAGTAACAAATAATTACCAAATGATAATATATGCTTGATTGAAATATCATCTGCACCTGTTGACGTTGATGTTAATAAATTAATTTCATTTTTTGATTGTTTTATTGTGATTGGAACAAAGCAAAAATTATGTTGAGATAATTTATCTGTGAAATTGGACCATCTTAGATTCACTGGACTTAATGAACTATTGGATAAATTATTTGCAACATTAACATAATAATCATTGAGATTATTTGCTGTGAAATTTGTTGGAATCTTATATTTTAATGACGTATTAAATCTTTTAGTAAGGCCAATATTGTCAACTTCTAACCAGAATTTTCTGGTATTTTTGTTTTTTAGAAAACACTTTTCAATTATATTTTTTTTCTATTGTTCCTTATTTTATTCTTAATAAAGTTTCGTAACTTGCAAAAATCCTTAAATAACTGTATTGATTTTGTTTCTTTAAATTTTTTAAATATATTTTTTCTCTTTTTAATCAACTGACAAATCTCATTAGTTATACCTGGTTTTTTATTGTTAATGCAAACAATTTTTTTTGGAATTAAATAGTAAACAGTTTTAGTTACTCTCCATGAAAATGAATTAACTAAATTATTAATATTATAACATGAAGTAAACAAGCTCCAGTCAAAAACATTGAAATAACTAATCATTTCATCTGATGAACAAACACTCTAGTTTCTTGAGACAATTTCTTTATTTTCATTTAAATCTTGACTCTCTTTGTCAAAAAAATATTCTACATAAATTAGATCATGATTTGATGAGAAAGGCTCTTTAGATCGACCTGAATTAATTACATTTGTCTGATATGAAACAAAACAGACATCTAACTATGTATTTGACGTTGGAGTATGATGAAGTAAATGGAACTTGATATAAATTTAATGCACATGTTAAATTTAATAAATCAAATTTATCTGTATCATTTGAAGAAAGATTTGCATTAAGATCTCCAAGTAGAATTAAATCTAATGATGAAGTAACTAAATTTGCCAAGTGATTTTCTAAACTATTAAATGAGATATATTTATGCGGTCTGTATGCAACTCAAATTATTAAATTATCTTGTAAATTATTTGAAATTTTTAATTACAGAAAGTCAGTATCATTACCATAATTTTGTTGAGCACAACATACTTCACTAATTTTATAAACATCCTTAATATATAAAGCAACACCACCACCTCTTTTGTTAGATCTATCATGTCTGAATACATTATATCCAGATAAAGAGATTTGAGCATCTAAAATATCACTGTGTAACCATGTTTCACTCAATGCAATTACATCATAGTTTTTTTTAGAAAAATAATATTTTATTTCATCAAAATGTGCCAGTAAAGACTACATTAAAATGACAAACTAATAATGTTTTTTTTTAGTTGAATTATTATAATTATTTAAAGTTACTGCATGATGATGCTCAGTAAATTTTGTTGGTCAGTAATTACTGGAATTAATTGATGAATGATTAAATTGTGTGTTAATATTTTTATTATTATTATTATTATTATTATAAAAACGATGATGTGGATTGATCTCACTCTGATTTTGATTATTAATCAAATGGTGTTCTTGAAAAAATACATTTGGTTGTTGTGGTTCTAGTAAAAGATATAAGTCAAATCTGTCCTTCAATACAATTGGTGGACCATTATTTAGACGTACGTTAACTTTGTTGAAACTTATTCATACATTTTTTGGATTAACAAATGGTATACGAGTTGAAATGTCTTTTACGAAGATCAAGCAAATGTAAAAATTTGCTGAAAATTTGCCTTTTTTTTTGAACAAAGTAATGAATGATTCTCGTATTTGCATATTTGTGAATTGAATTCTAATTGGACGTACAGCTGTTGTTAATTTACCCAATCTACTTATACTTGTGATAGAGGTACAACTCAGACTGATTAAATTGCAAATAGCCTTAATTATATCTTGAAGATTTTCATTAGCCACTTTTAAAATTCTAAATAACACAACTTCATTTGACCACATGTTTTGGCCTTCTGAAGATAAAGATGAATCATTTAAATTTTTTAATTCCAATTGTAAATTAGAAATGTTATTATTAATGGAAACTATCTTATTTTCTAAGGCAATCATTTTATTCTCTGTTAATTTGAATTTACTATTAATTACTTTGAATGTATCTGACATAGATTCATTGAATGTATGTTGTCTCATATTGGAATTTTGTTGTTGTAAAAAATGATCATCTTGTTCAAGTGTTATATTTTTACACCATGAAATAATACTGTTTAACTTGTCTTGAATGGAATCATCACTTTGTGCTTGTAAATGTAATTGAACAAGTTCATTATTAATATCATGATCATTATTAATTGTGACATTCACATCATTATCTTGACCAGCTTGATAACATGAAATCAGTACATTATTTGATTCATTTGAATTATCAACACGATTAATTGATTCAAAAGACAATGAAGATATTGGAGAATGAGTAATTGATGGTGATACTATAAGAGCATTATTTGCTTGTATTAAACTCGTTATTGATGATGATGAACTTGTTGTGAATGTGACACTTGAAGTAAACATGTGTTGTAAACAACTAAAGAAGTTGATAAATTCAATTCATTTGAATAATTTGAAATACAAGTTGATGTGCTCAAACTTGATGTAGTACTCGATGCAGTTGTAGACAAAGGCAATGATGATGAAGATGAAGCCATTTCTTTATCAGTACACCTTGGACAATAATTTAGTATAATTTTATTGACTTTTTTTAAAGAAAGTGATTTTGCCTTAGCGATACCAGATCTTGACAAGAAATTTTGTAAACATAAGACATGAAAAGAATGTCCACAAGAATGCTTGATTAAATAGGTGACATTTGAAGTATCCTTATTTGTACCAGTTGTGATAAAATCTCCTAAACAAATTCTACAATATGATAATGGCACTATCTCAAGTAGAGATTCTCGTTTATTTTCATATTTTATTATTATTGTTGTTTATAACATCACTCATATGACGTGTTAGTGGCATTTATCAAATGCAAATGTCCGGAAAAACAAATGTAATTTATTAAATAATTTTTCAAATAATAATTCTACAAGTACTTGTCTTTTAGCAACTCTATTTTCTCTATTAGTCATTTGTTCATTAAATAATTATTAAGTATATTTCTTCAAAATGTATTTTAAAAAATTCAATGGCTAGGAATATACAGTTGTGATTATAATCTACAGATAAATAATTGTTCAAACAATAATTAAACTCCCGTAACCGTTTGTCTAAAAAAAAATTATTATATAAATAATAAATATACAATGTTACTATTTTTTTTACAAGATAATATATAATATAGCTATATATATTATTATTTATCCCCTCAAGCATTTGATTTACTAGAAGCGACATTATCTACATTTATACTACAGAACGCTTGATGGTAACAATTACCGACGGCGCAATGTAAATATATTAAAAAGTAATGGCAATGTTATTAAAAAAGGACGGCGAAAACAGATACGACGCTCTTTTTTTGACTATTGCCTTTTACTCCATACAACTAAATCCCGGACCCGCGCCGAAAGATGTTTACACATCAAAAAACGCGCGCGCACATGATCGGTATAAAAAAATAAAAGAAAAAAAACAAAAACAAAGACACACCTATGAAAAATGAAGATAGAAAAAAAAATAACTCTGGACGGATATTTCTTTTTAATTTTATTTTCCTTTGCGTCTGATCCATCCATGACCTAAGAGTATAAACAAAAGCAATTATTTATAATAAATAAAATTAACAATTGCATGAAAGCTTCAATAATCCATCGATTTCAAAAATTTTTTTTTTGTTTAAAAGAGACAAGTACACACAATTGAGGGTCCGGATGCAATAACGACCTCCACGCTTGAAAAACGGTAGAAGTATTGTCCAATAGCTTGGACAACTTTTAATTTTTAAAGTCATTGAAAAAAAAAAATATCGGCATGTAGATGAGGATAAAAGAAAATTGTTTTTCTTTTATAGTTTTGTTTTTTTTTAATTATTTAACTTGTAAAAAATTATTTGAAAAAACGATTTCATATATAATTTTCATTATTTTTCAACAATAACATTATCATATCTTTTTTGTTTATGCATAAAAACGATTGAGATTTTGTCTGTATATAAATATATCGATGTAGAACAATGTAAAAAAAAAAAATTTTTAAAATAGTGATATTATTTATTTATATTAATTATTTAATTTGATTTGACGGAAAATTGAATCTTTGAATCTTTGACTCAACCGTTTATCGAGAAAATTTTTAAATTTTAACAACTTCCAGCGTGAAAAATTTTTTTTTATATATGTAAAATTTAAATTTAAAATTTCAAAATTTTAAATTAATAAATAAAAAAGCTATAGACTTAACAACAATAGAGCGCGGTCACATTTTTCA
>WSYQ01001544.1:0-18872 GCA_011426435.1 Lysiphlebus fabarum
AATGCGGATAACACTAGCCGAACAATACTCAAAAACAGGTTCCTAGAACTGCGTATACATAATGTCTACGCCTGCTTACGAACAAGTTTTTCAAGCCTGTGACTTCCAAACCTGATTGAAAACAATGCGGATATTACTCGGCAAACATGACTCAAAAACAGGTTTTCAACACTGCTTATACATGATTTGTTCACCCGCTCAAAAACAAGTTCTTCAGGTTTGCGGAAGAACAAGTGTTTCAAGACTGCGACGTTCAAAAATAAATTTAAAAATTGTTAGATACAAAAAGGAGAACATAACTTACAAAAAGATTGCTAGAACTGCTTCTAAATTTTCGTACTTCTGTTTGATGACAACTTTTTCAGATCTCTGACATCTGAAATTTGTCGAAATAAATGCGAAAATCACTAGTCAAATATAACTTGAAGAAAAGTGTTCAAAACTCTTTTTACATATTCCGTACTTCCACTGAAGGACAAGAGTTTTAAGACTGCGACGTGTGGAAATAAATTTAAAAATTGTAGATATAAAAAGGCAAACGTAACTCAAAAAAACGTTTCTAGAACTGCTTTTAATTTTTCTTACTCTCGTTTAAATCAAGTTTTTCAGATCTCGAACATCTGAAATTTGTCGAAATGAATGCTAAAATCACTAGTCAAATGAAACTTGAATAAAAGTGTTCAAAACTGTTTTACATATTCCGTACTTCCGCTCAAGAACAAGTGTTTCAAGACTGCGACGTTTAAAAACAATTCTAAAAATTCTAGATATAAAAAGGCAACTATAACTCAAAAAAACGTTTCTGGAAGTGCTTTTAATTTTCCTTACTCTAGTTTGAAAACAAGTTTTCCAGATCTCATAATGTCTACGCCCGCTTACGAATAAGTTTTTCAAGCCTGTGACTTCCGAACCTGATTGAAAACAATGCGGATATTACTCGGCAAACATGACTCAAAAACAGGTTTTCAACACTGCTTATACATGATTTGTTCACCCGCTCAAAAACAAGTTCTTCAGGTTTGCGACTTTCAGAATAATACAAGATAGATGCGCATAATTGTAGGCGAACATAACTCAGAAAAACAGATTTCCTGAACGGCTTTTTGAAATTGATTGTAAAAATTCAGTATATTACTAGGCAAACATACGTTAAAGAACAGTATTCAGAACCGATTTCACATATTCCGTACTTCCACTGAAGAACAAGTGTTTGAAGACTGCGACGTTTATAAGTAAATTCAAAAACTGCAGATATGAAAATGCGAACATAACTCAAAAAAAAACTGCTAGAACTGCTTTTGCATTTTCATACTCCTGTTTGAAAACAAGTTTTCCAGATCTCCGACATCTGAAATTTGTCGAAATGAATACTAAAATCACTAGTCAAATATAACTTGAAGAAAAGTGTTCAAAACTCTTTTTACATATTCCGTACTTCTACTGAAGGACAAGAGTTTCAAGACTGCGACGTTTGAAAACAATTCTAAAAATTCTAGATATAAAAAGGCAACTATAACTCAAAAAAACGTTTCTGGAAATTTTTCTTACTCTCGTTTGGAATCAAGTTTTCCAGATCTCGAACATCTGAAATTTGTCGAATTAAATGCGAAAATCACTAGCCAAATATAACTCGAAGAAAAGTATTTAGAACTGTTTTTACATATTCCGTACTTCCACTGAAGAACAAGTATTTTAAGACTGCGACATTTATGAGTAAATTCAAAAACTGCAGATATAAAAAGGCGAACATAACTCAAAAAAAGACTGCTAGAACGGCTTTTGAATTTTTGTACTTCTGTTTAAAAACAAGTTTTCCAGATCTCGAACATCTGAAATTTGTCGAAATGAATGCTAAAATCACTAGTCAAATGAAACTTGAAGAAAAATGTTCAGAACTGTTTTTACATATTTCGTACTTCCGCTCAAGAACGAGTGTTTCAAGACTGCGACGTTCAATAATAAATTCAAAAATTGTAGATACAAAAAGGAGAACATAACTTACAAAAAGACTGCTAGAACTGCTTCTAAATTTTCGTACTTCTGTTTGATGACAAGTTTTCCAGATCTCTGACATCTGAAATTTGTCGAAATAAATGCGAAAATCACTAGTCAAATATAACTTGAAGAAAAGTGTTCAAAACTCTTTTTACATATTCCGTACTTCCACTGAAGGACAAGAGTTTCAAGACTGCGACGTGTGGAAATAAATTTAAAAATTGTAGATATAAAAAGACAAACATAACTCAAAAAAACGTTTCTAGAACTGCTTCTAATTTTTCTTACTCTCGTTTGAAATCAAGTTTTCCAGATCTCGAACATCTGAAATTTGTCGAATTAAATGCGAAAATCACTAGTCAAATATAACTCGAAGAAAAGTATTTAGAACTCTTTTTACATATTCCGTACTTCCACTGAAGAATAAGTGATTCAAGCCTGCGATGTTTAAAAATAAATTTAAAAATTGTAGATATAAAAATGCGAACATAACTCAAAAAAAGACTGCTAGAACTGCTTTTGAATTTTCATACTCGTGTTTGAAAATAAGTTTTCCAGATCTCCGACATCTAAAATTTGTCGAAATGAATGCTAAAATCACTAGTCAAATATAACTCGAAGAAAAGTATTTAGAACTGTTTTTACATATTCCGTCCTTCCACTGAAGAACAAGTGTTTTAAGACTGCGACGTTTATAAGTAAATTCAAAAACCGCAGTTATAAAAAGGCGAACATAATTAAAAAAAAGACTGCTAGAACGGCTTTTAATTTTTCTTACTCTCGTTTGAAATCAAGTTTTCCAGATCTCGAACATCTGAAATTTGTCGAATTAAATGCGAACATCACTAGCCAAATATAACTCGAAGAAAAGTATCTAGAACAGTTTTTACATATTCCGTACTTCCACTGAAGAACAAGTATTTTAAGACTGCGACGTTTATGAGTAAATTCAAATACTGCAGATATAAAAATGCGAACATAACTCAAAAAAAAACTGCTAGAACTGCTTTTGAATTATCATACTCCTGTTTGAAAACAAGTTTTCCAGATCTCCGACATCTGAAATTTGTCGAAATGAATGCTAAATTCACTAGTCAAATATAACTTGAAGAAAAGTGTTCAAAACTGCTTTACATATTCCGTACTTCCGCCGAAGAACAAGTGTTTCAAGACTGCGACGTTTGAAAACAATTCTAAAAATTCTAGATATAAAAAGGCAACTATAACTCAAAAAAACGTTTCTGGAAGTGCTTTTAATTTTTCTTACTTTTGTTTGAAAACAAGTTTTTCAGATCTCGAACATCTGAAATTTGTCGAAATGAATGCGAAAATCACTAGTCAAATATAACTTGAAGAAAAATGTTCAGAACTATTTTACATATTCCGTAGTTCCGCTGAAGAACAAGTGTTTCAAGACTGCGACGTGCTTGTAAACTATTTTTTTAGGCCTGAGAATTTTGAAATTATTAAAGATGAATGCGGATAACACTAGCCGAACAATACTCAAAAACAGGTTCCTAGAACTGCGTATACATAATGTCTACGCCTGCTTACGAACAAGTTTTTCAAGCCTGTGACTTCCAAACCTGATTGAAAACAATGCGGATATTACTCGGCAAACATGACTCAAAAACAGGTTTTCAACACTGCTTATACATGATTTGTTCACCCGCTCAAAAACAAGTTCTTCAGGTTTGCGGAAGAACAAGTGTTTCAAGACTGCGACGTTCAAAAATAAATTTAAAAATTGTTAGATACAAAAAGGAGAACATAACTTACAAAAAGATTGCTAGAACTGCTTCTAAATTTTCGTACTTCTGTTTGATGACAACTTTTTCAGATCTCTGACATCTGAAATTTGTCGAAATAAATGCGAAAATCACTAGTCAAATATAACTTGAAGAAAAGTGTTCAAAACTCTTTTTACATATTCCGTACTTCCACTGAAGGACAAGAGTTTTAAGACTGCGACGTGTGGAAATAAATTTAAAAATTGTAGATATAAAAAGGCAAACGTAACTCAAAAAAACGTTTCTAGAACTGCTTTTAATTTTTCTTACTCTCGTTTAAATCAAGTTTTTCAGATCTCGAACATCTGAAATTTGTCGAAATGAATGCTAAAATCACTAGTCAAATGAAACTTGAATAAAAGTGTTCAAAACTGTTTTACATATTCCGTACTTCCGCTCAAGAACAAGTGTTTCAAGACTGCGACGTTTAAAAACAATTCTAAAAATTCTAGATATAAAAAGGCAACTATAACTCAAAAAAACGTTTCTGGAAGTGCTTTTAATTTTCCTTACTCTAGTTTGAAAACAAGTTTTCCAGATCTCATAATGTCTACGCCCGCTTACGAATAAGTTTTTCAAGCCTGTGACTTCCGAACCTGATTGAAAACAATGCGGATATTACTCGGCAAACATGACTCAAAAACAGGTTTTCAACACTGCTTATACATGATTTGTTCACCCGCTCAAAAACAAGTTCTTCAGGTTTGCGACTTTCAGAATAATACAAGATAGATGCGCATAATTGTAGGCGAACATAACTCAGAAAAACAGATTTCCTGAACGGCTTTTTGAAATTGATTGTAAAAATTCAGTATATTACTAGGCAAACATACGTTAAAGAACAGTATTCAGAACCGATTTCACATATTCCGTACTTCCACTGAAGAACAAGTGTTTGAAGACTGCGACGTTTATAAGTAAATTCAAAAACTGCAGATATGAAAATGCGAACATAACTCAAAAAAAAACTGCTAGAACTGCTTTTGCATTTTCATACTCCTGTTTGAAAACAAGTTTTCCAGATCTCCGACATCTGAAATTTGTCGAAATGAATACTAAAATCACTAGTCAAATATAACTTGAAGAAAAGTGTTCAAAACTCTTTTTACATATTCCGTACTTCTACTGAAGGACAAGAGTTTCAAGACTGCGACGTTTGAAAACAATTCTAAAAATTCTAGATATAAAAAGGCAACTATAACTCAAAAAAACGTTTCTGGAAATTTTTCTTACTCTCGTTTGGAATCAAGTTTTCCAGATCTCGAACATCTGAAATTTGTCGAATTAAATGCGAAAATCACTAGCCAAATATAACTCGAAGAAAAGTATTTAGAACTGTTTTTACATATTCCGTACTTCCACTGAAGAACAAGTATTTTAAGACTGCGACATTTATGAGTAAATTCAAAAACTGCAGATATAAAAAGGCGAACATAACTCAAAAAAAGACTGCTAGAACGGCTTTTGAATTTTTGTACTTCTGTTTAAAAACAAGTTTTCCAGATCTCGAACATCTGAAATTTGTCGAAATGAATGCTAAAATCACTAGTCAAATGAAACTTGAAGAAAAATGTTCAGAACTGTTTTTACATATTTCGTACTTCCGCTCAAGAACGAGTGTTTCAAGACTGCGACGTTCAATAATAAATTCAAAAATTGTAGATACAAAAAGGAGAACATAACTTACAAAAAGACTGCTAGAACTGCTTCTAAATTTTCGTACTTCTGTTTGATGACAAGTTTTCCAGATCTCTGACATCTGAAATTTGTCGAAATAAATGCGAAAATCACTAGTCAAATATAACTTGAAGAAAAGTGTTCAAAACTCTTTTTACATATTCCGTACTTCCACTGAAGGACAAGAGTTTCAAGACTGCGACGTGTGGAAATAAATTTAAAAATTGTAGATATAAAAAGACAAACATAACTCAAAAAAACGTTTCTAGAACTGCTTCTAATTTTTCTTACTCTCGTTTGAAATCAAGTTTTCCAGATCTCGAACATCTGAAATTTGTCGAATTAAATGCGAAAATCACTAGTCAAATATAACTCGAAGAAAAGTATTTAGAACTCTTTTTACATATTCCGTACTTCCACTGAAGAATAAGTGATTCAAGCCTGCGATGTTTAAAAATAAATTTAAAAATTGTAGATATAAAAATGCGAACATAACTCAAAAAAAGACTGCTAGAACTGCTTTTGAATTTTCATACTCGTGTTTGAAAATAAGTTTTCCAGATCTCCGACATCTAAAATTTGTCGAAATGAATGCTAAAATCACTAGTCAAATATAACTCGAAGAAAAGTATTTAGAACTGTTTTTACATATTCCGTCCTTCCACTGAAGAACAAGTGTTTTAAGACTGCGACGTTTATAAGTAAATTCAAAAACTGCAGATATGAAAATGCGAACATAACTCAAAAAAAAACTGCTAGAACTGCTTTTGAATTATCATACTCCTGTTTGAAAACAAGTAGTGTACATAGGACAGTTCTGGGACACCCCCCCCGCTGAGCCACCCACCCTCCCCCCGCGGTTTAATCCGCGGTTTGATAACCGCGGGGGGTCTTTAATTCGTGGTCTTATCCGAGGTGTAATCCGCGGGTCAGCGGGGGGTCGCGGGGAGGGGTTTGATAACCGCGAGGGGGGGTCTTTAATTCGCGGTCTTATCCGATGTGTAATCCGCGGGTCAGCGGGGGGTCGCGGGGAGGGGTTATTTCGTGGTCTTACTCGAGGTGTTATCCGTGGGGGGAGGGTCAATTATTATTATTATTATTATTTATCCGCCATTTTAAAATTCGAATGCCGCCATTTTTAATTTTCAAATTCCGCCATCTTTAATTTTGAATACCTATGCTGCCATCTTTATTTTTTTAATGTTACTACTACTATATTTTTCTAACTTTGAAAAAAAAAATTTTTTACCTTGACCGAGATTCGAACCCGAGTCTCCACCGCGGAAGTTCAATGTGCTACTTACTCAACCATTGAAGCTTAGCGCTACTTTGTCAATATATTTGATCATTATATCTACATTTAATGATTTCCTTAGTTTGACAAAAGAGAAAAAAATTTGTTTCAATGGTGTTTTGAACCTTTTTAAGTTACACTATTGAAACAAATTCCGGAAGTATTATGCTATAATGAAAAGATATTATATTTAAAATAAACCTTCGATAGCTTAGTTGGTAGAGCAATGGACTGTAATTGGTTCGATTTATTAAAAGAGTTATCCATTGGTCGCTGGTTCGAACCCGGCTCGAAGGATATTTTTTTTTAATCAAATTTATTATTTCCTAAAAACGTCATTACCGATGGATGTTAATTTGATATTAAAGTTCAACTTTTGTAAACCATTGCGCTAGTAGTTTTTCGAAAAGTGGGGATGATTCAATTTAAGTGGACCCATCATCAAAATTTTTATTTAATTTCACAAGAGTTTAGTGAGAAAACATCTCATAAAAAAAGTTTTAAAAAAATGTCAGCATTAATTGATTTTCAAGGTTTTCAAGAAAAGCAAGGTTTATTCGTATTAAAAGAATTAGCTATTGAACCATTAAGTTCTAAAATGAAACCAAAAGCAGTAATATTCAAACCACCATATGATAGAGCATCATTAAGTGAAAAATATCAAGAAACAGTATCTAATTGTGAAATATATCATCATGGAATATCATGGGAAAATGGCACTGAAGAATACACTAATCTTACAAATATCATTAGTGAAGAGATTATTGGAAAATTTAATTATTTGTTCGTCAAAGGAGAAGATAAAAAAAAGTGGCTAACTCTTATACTTTCTCACAATTTACCAACAATTTTCAACTTGGAGGATTTAGGATGTCCTGATATAAAAATACTTGAATCTAATCATCCAGCTATAAAACATGAATCAATGCATTTAAATAATGCATATTATAAATGTTCAGTTGAAAATGCACAAAGATATAAATCATGGTATAGCAAGACTTTTTCAATGAGAGCCAGTTTATACAAGTCCATAGCGCATTTTTGTGCTGTAGCAAATATAAGCGATTTAGATGAAGCAGAAATTACAACACTTCCATTACCAATAATTATAAAATTTGCATCGCATCAAATTGATGAAATCTGGGAGAAATTATCGGAAGAACAGCAGATGAATCCTTCAATTTTTGGATTAAGAAAATGCAAACAACACCCTTTGCAAAGTAACTCAAATAAAGATAGCGATGAATGTGGTCTATTTCTTCATGTTGCTATAAAAGATTGTTTAAAATGTAAAGGAATGAATAATGAACAGTTTTGTTAATTTAAGATAAATAAATGAATAAAATAAATACATTTAAAATAATAAAAATTCTTCTTTTTAATTTTTCAATGTAATATAGTAAATAAGTTGAACCTATGTAAATTTTCATAAATTCTATATTTTAAGAGAAGATAAAACATGATAAAACAGGTAAAAACTAGTTTAAACTTTGGAATGTGTTCTGAGAAAAACTTTCTCTTCATCAGGAGATTTTTCAATTATTTCTTTTATGAATAAAAATACAATAGGAATCAATCTTTTTAGAACAAGTTTAGACTTGAATGGAATATTTTCCTTTTGTTATATTTTTTCACAAAAGAATATTTGTTTAAACAGTAGGGAACAGATTTTGAGAATTAGAAAATATTAAAATCCTAACCTAACCAACCACAGTGTTTCCTTTCTATTTGGATAGCTACTCAACCAATGAAAAAATCAGTTGGTAGGAGTAACATAATAGTGGGGGAAGAATGTTTTAGTATAAAGACCAGTGTTTTCCATGTCTATCATCAAAAAAGTTTTCTTTAAAAGACTAAAGGGGCTCTTTAGCAGTGAAACTAAGAATCTTTCTTATCAAGTTAATAAGTAAAGTTAACGATGTCAACTAGTAATCTCCTCTTAGCACACACAACTGGACTTAACCAGTCACAAACAAAGATCTTAAATGTTGGATTCGGAAAAGAGAATGATATAACTATTCAAATTTGTGATAATATTTCAAAAAAAGAAGTTTTATTCCTAATAGATACATGGGAAATTTTTTTGAATAAATCTAAATTTATATCATCATGGTTTTCGGCTACTGAAAATACTAGTGAATTAGAAAAAAAATATTCAACAATTAAATGCATTGATATTGAAATAATTTTTGATTACTCACACAACACAAGATCTGTTGTTTTCAAGCAAGAAAATAGTAAAATAGTATTGCTTGAAAACTCAATGAAAGAATTAATGAATAAAAGACCCTGGATCAGATACTGTATAAAAATTCTAGAAACTATACCTGCAGTCCAATACAATTATGCTATTGTACGTTACTTACATAGATGTTTAAAACTGGAAGACTTTGCGATATTTCCAGAAAAAGGCTTTTTGAAACGAATGTATTTGGATAATCATCAAGGATTTGCTTCGTCGATTCAAAAATATTCATTATTACCGCCTACAATATTATTTTTTGAATTATATTTTATTGAATTATTGATGTTTAATTTTGATCAATTATATCACGATATAAAAAGAGGTGTTGTAAGACGTTGGTAACATTTATTTATCAATTTGCACGAATGGATTATTACAACGACCGGATTTATTGATAAATGACAATAATGATAAAAAAAAGTCTATACATATAAATTTTAATTTTTAGTTTAATATAAGGATTATTAGATCTAGATAAATTTTACGAAAAATTAAAAACATGATGAAACAGGTTAAAACTAGTTTGAACAATGGAATTCAATCAATTAACCATTCTGAGAAAAACTTTCTTTAATTTGTGAGATTTTCCATTATGAAAATACAATAAAATTAATCCCTCAAAACAAGTTTGAAGTTTATACAATTCTTCAAAAAAAATATTGATTTTTATATTCGAAATATTTGAACATTATTGAACATTATTGCGTTTTTGTTTAGGAATAAAATGGGTTTTTCTAAAGCAAAATTACTTTCCAAAGGTAAACAACGTAGATCTTTGAATGATTTACAAAATAATACAGTTTACCACATAACAAAAGTCAGAAAATTTATTGGATCAAAGTTTGGTGCAGCACTAACAGCTGAAATTGATGGTCAATACTATGTGTATTTACCAAAAAAATATGCTGAATATTTCAACAGTGATGAACAAGAATTCAAAGAGTTGGATGAAGCAGCTGAAAAAGGAGTTTTAACTATTGTTTGTACTGGTGAAAATAATAGAAAAGAAATAACATTAGAAGATACTGTAATAAATTACGATGATATTAATATTATGGAATAAGAAATTAAACCTTAAAACTAGTTTATCTGTATATAAATGGAGAAATAAAAAATCAAAAACTGAATTTAAAGTGTTTATGTGTTATTTATTTTTTTAAAAAAAGCTTATTTTTAATTTACATTTTATTCAAGTCAACTTATGTACTAAACCGCTTATTGGTCTATACTCAATTATTTTATCATGTAAAATTAAGCAAAATGCAGTCGTTCCTCGAGGAAAGTTATCTTTTGATTCAAATTCTAAACGTACATCAACAGCACCAGTCTTTAAAAACTCATTTTGTTTACTACAATCAATCACAATTAATGGTGCTTTTGTAATAAAAGTTGCCTTTGGCATTAAATCTATCTTTGAGCCATAGTAAGACTCAGCGAAATTAGCGTACATATCATATAATATCGAAAATTGATTTTTTTCAATATCAAGATTTAAATTTCCATAAGGGAAAATCTGTGAATTTAGATATAGCTTAACATTTGTTATTTTACAATGATCAAAATATGTTATATCTTTATCCCAATCAGTTTTTCTATCTGTTTGAAAACCAAGAATAACATAACGTGGCTTTTCCAGTTGAGTCGCAGTTTTTACAGTCCATATATGATGTGTAGTTGTCGGCAGCAATGGGTATTCATATAAATCCCAACTTCTAAATCCCATAGAGATAGTTGGATCTTTTTGTATATATTTCATCATCTCAATTTTGTTCTTATTTGATAACTTTAAATATGGTACAAGCCATTCAATTTTTGAAATTTTTAAATCAAACTGTGAAGTACTAGCTGCATTTCCCACGACACAAAGCAGTGGATTTGAATCAGAACGTGATCGTACCATAATTAATTCATGTTTAACATTTACAATTATTTTTTGATAATCTTCAGCAAAACCAAAAATTCTTTTTAAAGGTATACATACATCAAAAAATCCATTGTCATTTATTAATTTTATATCATTATCATATAGTCCTAACCATCCTTCGTTTTCATAATTCATTCTGTGATCCAGAGATAAATAATTTTTCATTGTGGATGATATACCGACATTTCTGGATTTATCAATTAAAACCCCATTCAATTCATAACGTATTTCATCAAATAAAAAACATATTGCATTATTCACCAATCTTATAACAGGATCTACTTGTTGACCTTGACCTTGATCTTTATCTTTTTCTTTATCTGATTTTTTCGATAATTGTCCACTTATATGTAAATAACTTTTTGATGGTAAAACAAACAAGTCTTGATTTTGTATTGATATTCTTATTTCATCATTATTCTCAAAATTATTTGATCCGAATGATTGATGTGCGTGCAGCTCATAATCAGATATATCATTGTTGAATTGAACAGGTGTGTTGATATCGAGTATATTTCCATCACTCATGTTGACGAGTGAAACAGTTGAAACAAGTCATAATTATCCAATTGAAGTTCCAAAATTTTTTACTTTTAGTCCTAGACTTTGTAGATATTTTATGTTCTGAGGTGTCAACTTCTTGACTGCTTGATTCAGACTGACTTGAGATGTCCATGATGCGTTGTTTTTATACGTTGGTGTCCTTCTTTTTATAGCATGCGAATTGAATGCAATTCCCATATTATGATTTTAGATGTAAGGTAATTGTTATTGTTTCACCACGAAAATTTACTAATCTTCCTTTCTGATCTACAATTTTTAATTGTAAATGATCAATTGTTTTCACCGAAACGGGTAAATAAATTGGATTTGCTGGTACTTCAATTATCTTATAACCTGGTGGTACAGATGGAAAAAAACTATGTATTGTATGTACTTTTTGATTATTCACATAAGCACCCGTTGTGATGTTGCACTCTATTCTCAACGAATTTGTCTTTATAATGTTGATTGGAAAATCTGATTGATGTTTTATATCAGCTTTTAAATTTTTTGATTCAAATCCTAGTAACGATGCTGGTGAATTTGGTATTGTAAAATCAATGTCATTAATACTTTGAATATATGAATGTAAAGTATTTTTATTATATGTCAATGAAATACCATATGTTTCAAAATCTCGAGCAATATCATCTATTTCATAACTACCGGTTGGTATTGTATGTATAGTTGTGATGCCACTATTTGCATTAGTAAACTTGATTTTGTTATTATCAGAATCAATATTTGGTATTGAGTTGAATGATAAAAAGGAAGTAAGGGCTAATGAATAACTTTTATCACTTGATAATTGAATTGGCGGAAAATGATCAGTTTCTAAAACTGAAGAGTTACCAGTTAACGTTAAAGTTAATGTATCATTCATGTCTGTGGTTAATGAATAACTGATGAAGAAAAAAATATTTTCATTCTTTTTATAGCTTATTAGCAAGGAATGCAAGACATAAATGTCCGCAATTATATGTATTCCAATCTTGATATCGTTTATAATTAAAATTGATGCTACCAACATTAAGATAGCTAACAAGATCTTTCGGTGGTTGTAAGTTGCCAAAACTATCAAAGTATATTGCTAAATTTTGATTAAGTCTTTTATATGCTACCCAATGTGTTCCAGGATTTTTTTTATCATCTAAATTAATGACTCCACACTCTTGTTTCCATGGTCCATCTTTTGGCATATCATTACGCATAAAAACTCAACGAAAATTAGCAATTTTCAATTTTTTAGCAAATTGTAAAATATCACCGTCGGTTAGAGCTCTTTGTGGTAGCATCAATTGAAGTTTTTTGGAGACAGATAAAGTCCCATTCCACTCTTATGAGGTGACAAATAAAGTCCTTTTCCAATAGCTATTGATTCCATCATTTTATTATGTCTCATATTTTCATTCAATTGATCTTTACTGGACTTTACTGCATTTAACAACACCAGAAGCTCCACCAACTAAGCCACCTAATGCAGATATAGCTGAGAAAATTGGTATTAAAAGCGGTAATGCTCCACCAATACGCTTAGCAACTGGTAAAACTCTTGGTATAGTAATAGCTTTTTTACCACCGTTTGTTTTAATTGGTTCTTTTGCACCTTTCAATGCTGATTTTATTGCAATTGATGAACTATTTTTTCCTTTCATTGCTCGTTTTGCTGCTTGAACTATTTTTGAAAATGATATTTTTTTTTTTTTCTGAATTTTTTTCTTATTCTTTTTCTTGTTTATTTTACGGATTGATAACTTTCCACCAATTTTCTTTTTGGTTTTTTTATTTTTCATTGTAGATGATAATTTCGTTTTTTTACAACATTTTTTTTTATTAACACAACCCATACCGAATTTTGATTTTACTTTCATAGCACCTGTAACAAATGTAGCTGCAGCTCTTTCACCTAAACTTGCGTCTTTAGAAAAGATACGTTTAGCTGCTTCACGAGCTAGAATATTGTCTGCTGCGTTTCTTGCTTTTATATCGTTTTGATTTTTGGAATAAGCAATGTCGTGATTTTTACAAGCTGCATCCAATGGATTAATTCCTGGATCACCTCTAGCTAAACGTTTTTCTAATTTAGTTCCTGGTCCACAATATGAGTAACCAGGAAGATGAAGTTCAAATGGTAGCTTGTTGATTAGGTTATTAAGTATCCCTTTTCCACGATGTTTTTTTTTTTTCTTTTTATTAGATGTATGCTCAATCATAGTTGTGTATAAACTGATTGAAAAACTATAAAATACCGCAATTTATACGATTTAAGCTTAGTAATCATCAAGATGGAATATCAGAAACAAGCTCTAAAATTACCAGTTTTAAATTTTGATGTAATTACATCAAAAAGTGGTGATGGTTTAATAGAAAAAAGACATGGTGATTTATTACCGAATACAATCCGATGTGCAATAATTGGGGGAAGTAATTGTGGTAAAACAAACGCATTAATGAGTTTAATTGTTGATCCGAATGGTTTACGTTTTGCAAATATTTATATTTATAGTAAATCATTATATCAACCAAAATATCAATATTTAGAAAAATTATTGGAACCGATTGAAGAAATAAATTATTATAAATTTTCGGATAATGATCAAGTTGTGTCAGTTGATGAAGCAAAACCAAATTCATTATTCATTTTCGATGATGTAGCAACTGAAAAGCAGGATCATATAAAAGCATTTTTCTGTATGGGAAGACATAAAGCTGTCGATTCATTTTATTTATGTCAATCATATGCACGTATTCCTAAACATTTGATACGTGATAATATTAATTTTTTAATTATTTTTCCACAAGATGATACTAATTTAAAACATATACATCATGATCATGTTAATATTGATATGGAATATAGTGAATTTCGAAAAATGTGTATAAATTGTTGGAAAGAAAAATTTTGTTTTTTATGTATTGATAAAGATAGAGATATTGATAAAGGAAGATATAGAAAAAACTTTGACTGCTTCATAACTATAAAAAACAAAACAATTTGTTGATTTTTATTAGTTATCTGTGAATTTTCATATAATCAAGATGCCTCTCAGTAAGCAAGAGCTTATTGATGAAACTAAGTTTTTGAGTGAAATTGAAAAAGTACAAGATGTTATACGTAAAAAATATCAAATGATAAAATTAGGTAAAGAAAATATTGCTGATGTTGCAAATGAATATTTTAAACCTGTTGTTGAACCATTAAAAAAATTGACTGCACAATTACCATCAAACATCTCAAAACCATTAATAAATAATGACTTATTTATGAATGAAAAAACTGATTCTGTTATCTCTGATAACTATGATAATGATGTATCACTTGAGCAAGATATGGATTATGATACTGCTAATGAAGAAACATTTATCCAAGATGAATCAATGAATGATTTATCAAACGAATATCTAGAAAAAATAAATAGTTTACAATGGGATAAAGATTATGGTGTAAAAAAACTAAAATCAGACTATAAAATAGGAAATGCTACGATATCATTCAGTGATGATGAAATAAATATTTTAAATACATCATACAAAATAACACCTGGATTAATGGAATTATTATTCATGAAATCACCAAATAAAAAAAGTATTACTGATATTGATGAAAAAAATTATTATGACATTCTTAATAATACAAATGCATTGTATAAATATCATAAACCTACTTATCCAATAAAAAATTCAGCATCAAGGAAGTTTATAGATTTTATTGAACGTCATATTACTAATAATCAACATTATGGTAATGGATTATTACCGTCAGCTATGACTATTCAAAAAAATATTCCATCAAAACTTGATTATGTTTATTGGGATGATCCAAATGAACTCGTTGATCGATTACGATTATTAGTCGCATCACGAGGAGCTGGTAATTCAAGTCATGATAATGAAATAGTATCAATTATTGAAGAATTAAGAGAAGGTGGTTATATATTTTAAAAAATTATTCATTTGTTTGTGTTTACCACTTGAAGAAAAATGGCAGAATTTAAAAAAGATGTTGTGCGTGAATTACATGCACCTGCAAGAAAAAATTTTTTAAGACGAAAAGTGGATATTCGAGATAAAGATGAAACATGGCAAGCTGATCTTGTTGAAATGATTGAACATTCAAAAGTTAACTCTGGATATAATTATATTTTAACTGTTATTGATATTTTTTCAAAATTTGCTTGGGCTGTTGGACTTAAAACAAAAACTGGAAAAGAAGTGTCAACTGCAATGGAATCAATATTTAAACAAGGACGCATCTGTAAAAATCTTCATGTGGATCAAGGAACAGAATTTTATAATTCAACATTTAAAACAATGTTGAAAAAATATAATGTTCATATTTATTCAACATTTACTCATTTAAAAGCATCAATAGTTGAACGATTTAATAGAACACTAAAAAATAAAATGTTCTTTGAATTCAGCATGCAAGGAAATTATAAATGGTTAAAATTATTACCATTATTAATTGAAGAATATAATAATACGAAACATCGCACAATTAAAATGAAACCAGTTGAAGTTATCGGAGAAAATATAAAAATTCTAAAACAGACTGTATTTAATAGCTTAAATCATTGTTATGTGAAAATAAAATTTAAAATAAATGAACATGTTAGAATAAGTAAATATAAACATGTTTTTGAGAAAGGATATAAGCCAAATTGGACAAATGAAATATTTACAATTACTAAAATTAATAAAACATCGCCAGTGACATATAAACTTGAAGACTATCAAAGAAACCCTATTCAAGGATGTTTTTATACTGAAGAGCTGCAAAAAGTCCGTCATCCTGATATTTATTTAATAGAAAAAGTTTTGAAAAAACGAGGAAATAAAATGTATGTAAAATATCTTGGATTTGATAATAGTCATAATCAATGGATCAATAAATCAGATTTTTAAAATTAAAAAAATGTTTTTTTTCATTTATAATTTACATTATTTACATTATATACATAATTTACATTAGTTACATTATTTTATTTATACTAGTTTTGATTTAAACATACTTTGACTAAAACATCTCTGTTCTACATGTTTATAACCCCAAGGCAAAGTATCCGTTTCACCAATTATCAACTGACGTTTATCATCTTCCCAACTCAGAGCTATTTTTTCAGTTGTTCTTGTCGTTACTTCATGTTTATGAGATCTTATGATATTTTGTTGTTTTTTTAAAATAACATGATTAATTAAACAATTTTTATAATCATCAAAAGTTATTTGTCTAACAGTTGATCTTTTTACACCCTTTGCTCTCATATGAACACGTTTTTTTAATGAATTATTTTCATCAGCTATAATATACGAGTATAATTTACTTCGTAAACCTATGAATTCTTTCATTATTTTTCCATTGTTTTCATCTTTCATAATACCAATTACTTTTTTATTTTTTAATGTGATTCCATATTGATTATTTTCAGGATAATCAGATGTATCAAATTTATCTGGATTATTGCGTATTAATTCATAAGGATTATGACTAAATATGTGGTAAACAGCAGAATCAGTATCACCATATAAATACTTAACTTTATCTCCATATTTTGGTTTTATAAAATTATAATGGAAATCATACATATATGTTTTTGACATTTCCAAAATAGAAAATCCAAGATAAATTGGTTTATCGAAAAGTATACTTGTTGGTTTCATTTCAATTATAACAAGATCATCAATGATTAAGTGACTATGGAAGTTTGGCTTTGAGATATAAAATCTTGCTCCACCTTTACCACCATATTTTTGCACAAGTTTTATGGATTTACGAGTTCTTACAGACTCTAAAGTTTTTCCATAAATTGCATTGATGAATAATTTTCTAAGATCTTTTTCAAATGCACTACGAGCTTGTTTTCGTAACTCTGTATTTAGATCAATATATGGTTTAAGCCATGAACTTTGTTCAAATTTGAGAACACGATGAACTTTAGAAATAATCATTCCTAAAGAACAATATTGTTTCAAATTCCTATAATGAATAACATAATTTTTTTTATTGTCTAGAGTTGCTAATAATTTTGGAGTTTTACTGGTTTCTAGAGGTGGTTTTTCGCGTACTGGTGCTAATGGAAAATCTTTATGATGATGATGTAAACTTGCAGGATAGTCTAAATCAACTTCAAGAATGTATCCGCATTTTGAATTATCAGCAATTGAATTCAATGTTGACACATCAAAGTTATCAATCCATTGAAATTTACATGTTGGGAGATATTCCCTCATTGCAGCTCCATACATATTGTTCAAGTCAAAATACATTAAAAATGACTCTTCTTCTTCAAGATTATATTCACTCCCCATATATCGATTATTAGCTCTTCCATATCGATTTGAGACTTGTGATAAACCACCTCTTATACCTTGCTCAATAAACAACATCATTTCAGGATCAGTTAATAATTCCAGTTGAATCTGAGTATATCTCAACATTGCACTGAAACTAAGTCCTGGTAGCGTATAATAATGTGCTGGATCTAACTTATATGTACTTAAACAATCAGCTCTAAAGCTTTCAAAAACATCAGCTAAAAGAGCAACATCAGTCTGTAAGTATAAATCAGAATATTCTCCAAGTGTTTTTATATTAAACTTTTGCCAAACATTTAGAGCATGTTCATATGCTTCATCTGAAATATTTTCTTCATTTAATTTTGAATAAAATTGATCTTTTGATGGAAGTGATGTGTCATTAAATTTTTCCCATTTATCAAGATAATCATAGGGAAATACTCCTTTCTTTGTAATTAAATTGAATTCATAATCATTTTTGCATAGACTTTTTCTTATTAATTTTTTATTATCATCTAAATTATTTGATAATGAATCTATGGAACTAGCCATAAATCTATATGAGTCGATGAATCTAAATTTTATTCTGGTACCTTTAACATATTTTGTAAATGAAATATATCTTTCTTTATTGATTCCAAGTATCTCAATTTTACCTCGAAACTGGTTTTTCAATTTTTTGATGATAAAATGTGCATCATAGCCTGTAAGATTATGAAATACTACAGGGATGATACATGATTCTTGATAATTTATATTGCATATTTGATGCGCGGCACCTCTAAACTCTGAGGTCCAATGAGAATGATCGCGCACTTTTACGTCATTTTTCGTGAAATTTTTCTCACAAATATGACATTTTTTAGCATTTAAAAATCGTAATTCTTCATCTCGTGTGAGAAACATTGGTTTAATATCATCCAATATTTTATTAACTTGATGAGCTATTTGTTCAAGCTCTGAAATAAACCATTCAATTGAGTTTTTGGCTCTTTGGAGATTGAACTTAGAAAGTGAATTATCATAACTACACTTCAAATAATATGCTGCACTACTTGGAATATGTTTTTGATAAATTTGATTTTTTTCACGTTCATCATTTTGCAC